>CM068371.1:147760330-148042830 GCA_034769895.1 Magicicada septendecula
CGCTCCGTCGACCCCCTCGATTGATGGTGACTTCCATTGGTGTGCGCGGATTCTGACGCCTGCCCATCTCCCGGTCCCTTATATTTTGAAATATGTCTAATATTTTCTCGAGTTCATTAATTTCAGTTACCTTGCGCATCATTAAGGTAATTTGTACCTCCCGTGGTAAATGCTTACTAACGTGTCGCACGAATGACCGAAACGGTAACGGCGGTTCGAGGTATTTGGCTTCATTATATATCTTCATTACATATATTGTGACATTATTACCATGGGTTCCAAAATTGCCAGTCCCTATTATTTTACTACGTAACACTTCTTGATCTTCTTCTGACAGTATTTATCCCTGAATGCTCTTTCGAAACTATCATAATTCACCCACTCGGTTCTGTGAGCTTCCGCCCATATCGCGTAACTCCCCCTTAAAACATTTAATTATCTTTACATCTGAACCTCCCAACTGTTATGATTGATGAATTTGTAAAAATCCCTCACACGATTTAAAAACTGCATGGGGTGTACCCCCTACTGTCGCAACTAACTGACTCTAACTCAACTCGTTACTAACTTAACTCGTTGTTTACATCGCGAGTAATCAGTACTCGTTCAGTGACGTTATTTAGTTTCTGGCTTATCACCACGTTCAACTCATCTTTAACATTAATTATATTCTGCTCAATAGCAACCAATGTATTATTACTTACTCATTCAATGATATTTACTATGTCTTGCATTTATTGGATTTCTATCTTACAATTACTTTCTATTTCGCTTATTTTATGATTAGTATTAGTTTCATATTCATCCATATTCTGATTAATTTTTTCAATCTTATCAACTACACAACTATATTTATTTTCATTGTCAGTATTATATTCATTTATTTTACTCTCAAAATCATTTTTTATTTGTTCAGTGAACTGCTCGTTTACAGACTCTATCACTTGTTTTTGAATAGTACTAAAATGTTCGTCTATCTCATTCAAACATTCATTAATACAGTATTAACATTTCGTTGTTTCATCTCATTATACATTGTACGCAACAATCATCATTATTATCAAAATGTTTATTCATATTATCAATATTACTAGATATTGTTCGTAAAAACACTCATTATATCATCATTCGATTTATTACTTTCTTTAGTTGAGACGGGAGTTGAATGAACTCCCGAATCATCCATAATAGTTGAGTCAGTTGAACTTACCTCATTCTCGTTATTTTCCATGTTTATAAATTTCTAATTAACTAATTAACAAAATTATAAGAACAACATTTTTGAACACCGTGTGCTACTTAACCTATATGGCCCCTTATAACCTATACGGCTTCTTCAAACTTTCACGCCGTACCAAATCCTACTTTCTGTGCGTTAAACAGGCCTAATTTATATAAAAATTATATAGATATCCTGCAGGGTCGCCAATTGTAACTGTTTAAACTATTTTACTAAACACAAAATTACTACTTACCTTGATTTTGCCCACCTTACTATGACTTACCAACTAAACAGAAGACTCCAAATTACTTCAGGCTGCTACCAACATTTGGAGAAGGAAAATGTGGAACCTTTTTTGCACTTTACCCTCTTAAAGAATTTAGTTGATTATCACTCCCTTAAATTTGAAACTTACCCAGGTTCATTAGACAAGGTTCGTCGGCAGAGAAAACTAGGATATGGTTTTGGCGAAATAATTATTCTAACACATGTTTATGTTAATGAACCATCTGATAACTCAAAAATTAATTTCTTTTTACTTGATTTACTTGTTCTTTGTTTTTCGATTATGTTATAAACAATTATACAATATGATATTACGTAACCCAAATTTTTATATAATAATCTTTTCTCTACAAACAATTAGGAAACATAAAATTACTTAACCAATTAGACAAACCACTACTTCGCATTCTCTCTCTCTCTCTCTCTCTCCTCTCTCTCTCTCTCTCTCTCTCTCTCTCTCTCTCTCTCTTCCTCCCTCCTCCCTCTCTCTCCCTCCCTCTCCCCTCCCTCTCCCCCTCGCCCCTCCCTCCCTCTCCCTCCCTCTCTCTCTCTCCCCTCTCTCTCTCCCCTCCCTCTCTCCCTCTCCTCTCCCTCTCTCTCCCGCCCCCTCCTCTCTCCCCCCTCTCTCTCCCTCCCTCTCTCTCCCCCTCTCCCCTCCCTCCCTCTCCCCCTCTCCCCTCCCTCCCTCTCCCTCCCCTCCCCCTCCCTCCCTCTCCCCCTCCCCCCTTCCCCCTCCCTCCCCTCTCCTCTCCCTCCCCCCCTCTCTCCCTCCCTCTCTAGTATCCCCTCCCCCTCCCTCCCTCTCTCTCCCCCTCCCTCCCTCTCTCTCTCTCTCTCTCCCCCTCCCTCCCTCTCTCTCTCTCTCTCCTCTCTCTCTCTCTCTCTCTCTCTCTTCTCTCTCTCCTCTAAATTTGAGATCTCATTCTCGTTGCTGAATTTTGCATTTGAAGAAAAGTCAAATGATTATTAAGTGTTGGCTAGTCTATCTACTTTGACGAGTACTTATCTGGAGCGGATATCCAAGATGTTACGCCATCACTCGTTCACTTTTTCACTCCAACACTCAGAAAACTGTCTCACACTGTTAAAAAAGTTTACGGTTTTCATTTTTTCTTTCAAAAGAGTTATTTATAACTGGTTTAGATTCATATTCGTAACTTTTTGTAGGCCTACGCTTAATTTGCGTGCAGGCTCGGTCAACACAACCGTACGGCTTTAAGATGTGTGTCGACTGCCATGAACTTGGGGCTGCAACTGTATACTATACGGGCTTTTCACGCCCTGGTCACGTGGTCCCCCTTGATCCCTGCTCCACTTCTCGTCCCTACACATCGAAGATTCTGGAAGTCAGAAATGCGTTGTAAGATTGAAAGGTACGTGTTTCTCTCATGGTACCATCATGACGTCGGACTAATTACTGACATACCTTACACGGTAAGGGTTTTGTCCCATACTGTGTGATCCAGTTAAATATAGCCGTTGACTCACCTACACTTTGTTCCAACTCCCAATGCGTACCTAACACTGGCTCGCACCAAAGTATTATATAGAATGGTTCATATTCATCGAATGGTTATATAGAAAATTATTAAAACAAAAGTTCTATCCTTTTTGCCCCGTTACAACTTAGAGAATATATGCACATAATACCATAGAAAAAGTCAAGCATCTTGACCTGTATATATGGGTAAAGTGTGCTTGAGATTGTATTCCTACTGCACGGTTTAGGTAATCTTCAAAAAGTTTTGCATCTACAACAAACTTTATGGTAAGGAAAATAGCTGGTGATAACAATAGAAAGTGACAGTGAAAAGTATTGGAGGAACACAATGTCTTATTTGTTTTAAATTTTAAGTTTGAATAATGAAATCATAATACACATATCTCATAATAAAATGTTAACAGGAGAATCTCTACATAAAGTCGGAATACCGTAAAGATGGGTAAGCAGAATAAGCACTAATACCAGTATGACTTAATTTTCATGTTACAGGTTATGGGAACTGCAATTGTAGCTGTAGTGTCACTGAAGAAATATGAAAATGTCATTGAATATCTAATTAATTGTTTTTTCAAGTATTTAAATAAATATTGTGTTGTTGAAAATATTTTCAAAGTTTTTTTTTATAACTTTTCACCATAAAAATTGGGCATTGCAGCTTATTTGAGAGTAAGTGTTATTTGAGAAAGTATGGTAAGTTAAGTATAATTCTTACTGAATTGTCTGAGCAAAAAGCTCACTTTTGTTTGCTTAATAACAAACTAACAATTGAATCGGTCATTTAATAAAGGACTCAACTCCAAAATTTCAAAACTTCTTTTTTTCCATTTCTGTCCTTACGACAGGTAGACACATCATTCTGTACTACAAGGACTCAATTCCATCTAATATAGCACAAATCGCAATATGTCTTGAATAGCATTCATTTTTGAAATGACTCAATTCCAGGAATTCTGCCTTTCAAAAATGAATGCTAATCATGAGAATCTGATGGTAAACATCTGATTGTTATACTAATAGAAAATGGAGCTTGTGTGAAAGAGTATATTTCAATCATTGTGTCAACTGCAAAAAATAACAGATTTATTGTGTCAGTGGTAGATAGTGATGAAGTCATTAATGTTGTTAAATGGTAGCCTAATGTTTGTAAGAAAACTACTGTGGAAACTGAAACCATCAACAAACCATGCAACAAACGAATCCTGTTTCAACCTATCTTTTTTAATCAAATTTCAGTACTCTATGAGGGCCCCTGAACAGGTGTCTGTCTACCTTAAAATATATTGGTGGTTTAGATAGCTACACATTTGATCTACGAAAACTAGCCCAAGCAAGTTTAATTCAGCTTCCAACTTCTAAAGCATACACTGGCAAAGTGCTTATAAATAACAAAAAGATGGAACATCTAAAAAAAACTCATGTGTTACATTCCACAAGAACACTGGCATTTTTATGAAGAAATTCTCACGGTGCTGACATGTGTAGATGCTAATGATTAACATTAATAACCATTTATTTTGTTAAAACTTAGCTTATTTTTTATTGTTTTCAATATTGTATTAGCCTATGTAATAAGTAAAATATTAATCTTTGCTTTGATCGTATATTGGTTTTGTAATTTATTTTTAACCTCAAAATGAAAAAAATTATCTTAATTTTCAACATTGTCATTTGTAAAAGGCTCAATTTCATTATTTAAAATGTATTTATATAGCTGTGTATTTTATATTGTTAACTAACTTATTACTAAAATTTTTAAATGTCACTGTTCGGGTCGTCATTTGTTAACTAACTTACCTTTTTATATTTTTTAATTGTTAACATTTTAAAACTCTGTATTTACTCTGAGCAGTCCAGTCGCCATGTTGTTGCCAACATAATATATTTTACGTTCGGGTCCCAGGGTTCTATAACGAGCACAGAAACGGAATGGATGTATAGAAATAATATACTCTGATTTCATTGAGTAAAACTTGTGTTTTAATTATCTGAATTTTTAAATATTTTAATAACAAAACATAAAAAACAAGATGGAGTCTTCCTCCTTTGCATCCAAAATTCAAAATGGCTGCGAAATATTTTCACTACATCAGTCTTACATGTGATACATTTACATCGTATATATTTTATCTCCAATTTACTCTGGTTACCTATTTAAATGAATTTAGAACATTACTGCAGTATAATAATTTAAGTTGTTATGTTGTATGAATCACGTAACGTGAACCAATGCTTGTGATTTTCTTAGTACCGGTACACACGCCCACATGCTCACACACACACTATTTAAACGGTACATTTTCAATTATTTGAGCTCAAAAGATTTATAAAGATCGGTATTTTAAAATGGGTGAAAGGTATGAAAATCGAGTCAGGCGGCCCTCATGTTCTCGTTGGTATTCTGCCGAACTGTTACACTGTTCTTTTTGGAACTGCACCCACAGTCTCTGCATTTTATACTGTTGATATCAAAACAATTTATATTCACTTTTGTTACATTTTGTTGTTACTTTTAAATACTTGCTGGCCACCAATTTATGTAGCGTGCTGTTCGCACGGAAGATGTTAGGCGACTGAGAACGACAATATGGCGCTGATTTCCCAAGTGGAAAGGGTTGTCGCATCATCAATTCTATTGTGTTTGGTGATGACGTCTTTGTTTTTTGAGGTGCAGCCATTACGTCTGACATTCTTTAGATGACGTTTACATCGAATTGGTCGTTTGTATCGGCAGAATAGCTGTAGTTTCTCACGTACGTCACTGACCTTGACGCCGACCCTTCACTGATTTTTGCGTTGTTTCATATGTTTGGAAAACTTTACCCTCACACATACAAAATTTCAATTCACAATAAAATTATATCTGTTGTTTACCCAAAATCCCTACATGGACCTATTTGTACCGTTACAATACCCCCTCAATGAGAGGTTTTATGACAAAGCATAAAAACTCTCATTGCCACATTAATACTTCCTAAAGGGATCAGCTGGGATATGTCACCACAACCCCCTGTATTGTTTACATAAAAAGAATATCAATCACTTACCCCTTGGTCCAATGATGGTGACAGCACCTGCATGACCTTACTGGACTTCTCTTTCGAGATCCCAACACCGCAAGGCCAGTCAGGCACTTGATGTTCCTGCTCAGACGCGCTGGCCAGCTCAGGACCGCCGCCACAGCATCACCAAACTCTGAACCATCGAATAAAAAATCAACTAGTGGCCTTGTATAATGCCATATGCCCAGTTGATCTGTTTCCCCTTAGCTACATTGGTTTACGTTAATAAGCATTGGTTTCTCCTTAACTCCTAATATCTCTAATACATAGATGCAAACAAGATTTATTATAGATGTATCCTTCTCTTTTTTCATTCCTACATATTTATCAAAATTTCGACTCCAATCGATAATATTTTAACTCTTTTCCATTGCACAAGAAGAAATATAATATAAATCTTTACACTAATGCAATACTATTTAAAACAACTAATTAAGTTGAATAGAATCAACAAAACAATCTACCTGTATAATTCTTACATATAACAAAACACGAGTTCACTCCTTCAAAACACTCTATCTATTAAAATTATTGATCATCTTTCATGATCCTCTTCCTTTAAAACAAAATCATAACTATCTTTATGACCAACCTTTAATTATGTAACATCTATTGTGGCATTAGATTCTCAAAAAAAAATTCAAATTTATTATTAACATTCATTTTACACACCTTTCATTTATCATTCCATTTCTAGTATGAATTTTCTATTTAACATTTTCCTTATTAATTAGTTTGGGTGACTCTCAGTTATTCACAATGATTTGATTTATATGGGCATTTATATATAACCTTACTCCCTTTCTTTCTACTAACAACCACTAACAGATTTACATAGGGTGACACAAATCTCTCAATAATAACCCCCTTCAACACTAATTCCACTTAAATCACTTTCCTCTTATAATAAAATATCTAATACCCTCTTTGTAACTAGGATGTGTGTTCCCAACCTTGGCAATTCCATTCATATCCTTTTGCCCTTCCCATAACCTCGGCAAACACTCTTCGACCCTTCACAATTACCTGCCCAGCGACGCACGTTGATCACTCCGTACCACCTCACCCTAACTACAAAATATCACCATCAACTATTTATTCTCTAATTACATTACCCTCACTTTCTACATATATATACTCCCACTACTGTGTCCCTACTACTAACCCGTTTCTATAATATTTTTATTCTACAATTCTTATTTTCTCTAACACCCATTAAAGTTAGCTTTGATTGACCCACTGCCTTATTAAAATAATTATTATTACCCAAGTTATCTCTTACCACATTTTACATTGCTATGATCATTGACAATTACACTAGAAAATTCATCACTTACCTCTTAATAACAATGTAACTCAATTTTCACACATATTATATGTTTAATCATCTACTGATCATTAGAGAATCTCTTCTGTACAACAATAATTTATTAATCTCAAATCCTTTAATTCAATCAATTATTTAAACACAACATTACTTCAGTTACCTTCTTCCAGAACAATTACAATTCATTTATTACATACTCTCATTATCTGTTTAGTCTGCTACAATATTATTATTATTATTATATCAATTTCTACTACATGCACACATTGTTTACATGAAATACCTTTCACAACTCAAACACAATTAATTTCACTATAAATTTATTTACAATTCTTCGTCATTAATTTTCTGTTTACCACATCTCATTTCATTAGTTAGCTAGGTCATTACCATAAACTAAAATATTTAAAATGTTCATGAACAACACAACATCTACCCTCCATCATCATATAATAGTCTGATCTTATTACTACACCATTTATTTACAATTACAGACACATTTTTATTATTATAATTATAAAAATCATCATCATTGCTTTTTTCCATTATATCAATATTACTGATAATACAAATATTATCGCATACCATTATTTCAAAATTCCTGTCGACATTGGGTATAGTAAGTTTGCTCTTAGTATTTTCTGTTACCACCAGGTACGTTAATAATTCGTCATTAACAACTGTTGCTACATCCATTTCAACATAAGGTAAGTACTCACTATAATTATCAACTCTCTTTCTATTCACTCTCTCTCTTAATTCTGTATAACTTCTCCCAACCTCAAACAACTCTATCTTCCTATCACCATACCTCTCTCTCTCAAAATATCCCTCATCATAACACCAAGTCACACTCTCTCTCTTAATATATGCAGGGGGCTCTAAATCATAAAAACACCTCCTGGTCATACCAGGAACCTCACTAAAACTCAAAGGACAATTATTTGTAGATCTTTCATCTACCAAATATACTCGTGAAGACCCTTCTTCACCCCCAACAACACCACGGGAAAAAATTACCCCCTGCAACCCCTCTACCTCAATACTCTCTCTCCACTTTCTCTCTGATTCATCAACACACACTAACATTCCATTATTACATTCTACTCCCTCTAAAATTTCATCACCACTATTTTTAATTATATCATCATAATTCTCACCCGACTTACCTCATTATATGTCATCTGACCGTCTTTCTTTTCATTTTCGTTTAATTTATCGGTCTCTTTACTACTTTCTACCCCAATTTTAATCTCACAATTATCATCTACTTTATTCATTTTAAAGTTATTAATTATGTCATCTACTCTTGCCTTTTGTTTATCAAACTTCTGACTGACTGATTTTATTATTCGTTCTTGCATATTCTCATAACGTGCATTCATTTCGTTTATTTGTTTATTAAAATTAAAATTTTGTTTCCTAATTTCATCTTTTACTTCATCAAACTTTTCATCAAATTTGTTTAACTTTATACTCTGTTCATTGAAAAGCAATTGCATCATTTTCATCAGCTCATTATCCTCAGATTTTTTTAATCGGGACTGGTGTTGAATGAATTCCTTCATCCATAAATTTCGACTCAGTTCAGCTTAATTCGACATTTCATTTGACTTTCGTTTTCAATGTCAGTTAGGCTGACATTCTCGTTATCATCTGCCATCTCAAAAAATTTTTTTTAAATATATTTCTTTTCAAAATATTATCATATATCTAACATATACTTATTATCTGACAAGATATCTGTTTTACTACTATAACATATTGTCATAAACTAACCTTACTATTTGCGTATATTGATTACATACCCATTTCCAACAACCATTCTGTTTCTGTATGCAGGTTTATTTTATATAAATTTTATTTATATATAGTCCCTCCGTAAGGGCGCCATTTGTTAACTAACTTATTACTGAAATTTTTAAATGTCACTGTTCGGGTCGTCATTTGTTAACTAACTTACCTTTTTATATTTTTTAATT
The DNA here is from genome assembly GCA_034769895.1 of Magicicada septendecula. Classification (NCBI taxonomy): domain Eukaryota; kingdom Metazoa; phylum Arthropoda; class Insecta; order Hemiptera; family Cicadidae; genus Magicicada; species Magicicada septendecula. The sequence goes on from CM068371.1 coordinate 147,769,710, forward strand.
GTTAACATTTTAAAACTCTGTATTTACTCTGAGCAGTCCAGTCGCCATGTTGTTGCCAACATAATATATTTTACGTTCGGGTCCCAGGGTTCTATAACGAGCACAGAAACGGAATGGATGTATAGAAATAATATACTCTGATTTCATTGAGTAAAACTTGTGTTTTAATTATCTGAATTTTTAAATATTTTAATAACAAAACATAAAAAACAAGATGGAGTCTTCCTCCTTTGCATCCAAAATTCAAAATGGCTGCGAAATATTTTCACTACATCAGTCTTACATGTGATACATTTACATCGTATATATTTTATCTCCAATTTACTCTGGTTACCTATTTAAATGAATTTAGAACATTACTGCAGTATAATAATTTAAGTTGTTACGTTGTATGAATCACGTAACGTGAACCAGTGCTTGTGATTTTCTTAGTACCGGTACACACGCCCACATGCTCACACACACACTAATTAAACGGTACATTTTCAATTATTTGAGCTCAAAAGATTTATAAAGATCGGTATTTTAAAATGGGTGAAAGGTTTACTTCCCTGCCTCGCTGGATGAAGATCGAGTCAGGCGGCCCTCATGTTCTCGTTGGTATTCTGCCGAACTGTTACACTGTTCTTTTTGGAACTGCACCCACTGTCTCTACATTTTATACTGTTGATATCAAAACAATTTATGTTCACTTTTGTTACATTTTGTTGTTACTTTTAAATACTTGGTGGCCAGCAATTTATGTAGCGTGCTGTTCGCATGGAAGATGTTAGGCGACTGAGAACGACAATATGGCGCTTATTTCCCAAGTGGAAAGGGTTGTCGCGTCATCAGTTGTATTGTGTTTGGTGATGACGTCTTTGTTTTTGAGGTGCAGCCATTACGTCTGACATTCTTTAGATGACGTTTACATCGAATCGGTCGTTTGTATCGGCAGAATAGCTGTAGTTTCTCACGTACGTCACTGACCTTGACGCCGACCCTTCACTGATTTTTGCGTTGTTTCATATGTTTGGAAAACTTTACCCTCACACATACAAAATTTAAATTCACAATAAAATTATATCTGTTGTTTACCCAAAATCCCTACATGGACCTATTTGTACAATATTATGAACGTTTTAAGCAATTAGCAGCTTAAGTTCTTGAAGCAAAATAAAAACATATGTCATACTTTTGAAAATAATCAGGTTTCCTTTGCGTGAAAAATTTACTTTCACGTCATTGAGCCCTTTCTTAAATAACCGATTCAGTTATCCTGGATGACATGAATAGTTGCCCAGTCATTAAAAGTGTATAAAGCAAGAAATTAATTTAATTTGGACCATCTGTGACAAAAATTAATGAGAAATTAGATAAATTGGGAAATTTTATATCATACAAATTGTGTTTGTCATACTGTGTCTGTCTGACCATCTTATATCTGGACCACCCAGTGCAGTGTGTAATAACTCTTGTTGAAGTAACATGGTTGTTTTTCTCTGTCATGATAGGTATTAAACAAAAATGTTATTTTTTTGTCACTACAAAATTAGACTTTCATATTCACAACAAAACGGTAACTTTTAGTTATTTTGTGGTTGAAATATATCATGTATTTAAAGATGCCGTGTATAAGTTATCAGTCCCAATGAACCAAAATAATGCAGTATGGGCAGACATAGGACAAATTGACAACTTTACGTTCTTGGACAGGAAGAACTGTTCTCCATCTCTATCACAGCACTCAAAAGACCAGTAGATCTTAGTTGACCAGTCCTTTCAGTAGCATGAGTGTCATGTTACAATTGCTACTGCTGATTTTTAGCTTTGGGATTAATCATGAAAATTTGTGTAGAACGTGCACCAAACCTGTCACAGATTCTAAATTACTACATTGAACAAATGTTGATTGTCTAAATACATCCTATTATGTCTCTTTACATAAGAGAATCAAAGATGCCCAGTGTTGATTCTCTGAATTAAAGATTTAGAGATTCAATTAATATTAGAGAAAATATTGGAAATTATCTAGTTCTTCCATTTCATCCATCTCAACTTGTATCAGTAATTATTTCCAACTACGTATTCCTGTTGGTCTTGTCCACTTGGCTTCATACAATAGATATACTCTCCTTTGGCTGGAATTGTTTAATGAGATACTACAATTAAATAGAAATAAACAAAGGAAATATAAGAATCCTTCCAGATGATAGCAATATCCTGTATATGGTTATTCTCTCAATGTAGTAGTCCAGAACAGAAAGCAGAGATAATGTAAATCAAATTTTTGTCCCATTAATAGACAAACAACAACCGATACCATGACAGCTGACAAACTTCATTTAGATTATATATTTGTTTCTCACAGTCCTATAAATGAATTTACTTCTGAAGAGTATATAGATTTTCCAGCACTTTCCACAGGAAGCAGCAACATTTTAGAAAATAGAAATATACCCATATCAAGTGAATTTTTCAAATATTCAATCCATATAGAGCCAGAAGATTCCCTTATGATCCTAGCTTTTACTTTTTAGCAATGAGTACTGAAATATGCCATACCATAATGTCATTGAAAAGTATTTACTGTATTTAAAAATGTTAGGACTATACCAGTTCAATATTCAAGAGAACAAATTAAAAACAATTTTTGTTTGTTCAAAATGTAATGGTAAATTGTGCCAGTTAAAAATCAGCGAAAGACTACTCGTATCAGTGCTCTTCAGAATTACTGTAGATGGTCAAACAACTCAGCCCACCAACAATCATACTATCAGCTGCTTAGTATTATTGGCATGGTTTATTTAAGTGCCAGAAAGGGAATCTTCAGTTTGTGTCAGACTTGATGTGTATCACTTGTAAGCTCCACATTTTTGTAAATAAATGCTTGTGTAACATTGTGAAAATATATGGAGACCGAGTGAAGAATGACAGTGTAACAAAACTAGGTGTGGAATCGAACCATCAGGGAAGCAGAAGAGGATGATCAAGAATGGAGATTGTGTAACTTTTACCTTTTCCTCGGTAAAATTTTTTTATTCAAATTAAGTTAACACTTCCACTTACCTTACGACTTTGATCTGGCCAGATCGCATAGTGTGGACTAACCCATTTCGTTCGACGAACTCTGACGATACATATAACGAAATAAGGCATTGAAAGAATTTAACTCTCAATTGTATGGAAGAGAAATCAGATTTTTCTTTATTACTCAGAAATGTTGAAATGTTAAATCTTCTTGTTACATATTGTGCAACTCTTACACCTTACTGACTATCGCTTACCTTATCATGGACAATTATATAACTTCATTCACACACATATACACTTAATTCAGCCCAGCATTGCACACTCACTACTCCCATTCCATTATAAAACCCCAATTACCCAATTGAATACATGATTTTAGATCACTACCGGCAACGCGTTCTTCTGTGACCTCGTGGCCATCCCGCGGTAGGTCGAAAACGTCTCGAAAAGGACGAAACTGAATCACAAATTTGGATATTATTGTTCTACAACTATCCTCCCATCCTGTCACTGGTTTTAGAAAATGACTACTTCACTTTCATTATCAAATACTAATGAAATTATATGAGCATATTTAGCTCACGTGTCGGCGCCGACACAGTCAGTGACGAACTGGACAATGTGCTTTCCTCGAGTCGCGGGAAATGAGCAGTCACGGCCATCCGGTTTTAGTCGCCGTTGGTGATTAATTGCGGTGGCATAACCATTTTATGCATAGATTATAACTGGCATGTGTGTGTGTCCAGAGGCTGATATTGGCATCTGCTCTGCTGATGTCGCTCACAGTAGGCGGAGTTTGACGCTGGTTTCCGGTAGCCGGTCACTTAGAACTAATAACTTCTCGTCCCAGCGCCATGTTGGTCTCAACTGCGGTGTCACTCACGGCGTCAGTGCCGATCCCCGCCCGGCTGAGTTGCATACGGGCGTCAAAACACATGCACAGAGTTCTTAGAATTTTGGTGGAGGTAAATTCTTCTGCCGTTACACCACTGAAATTGCGCGTCGCTTTTGTTCCAAACGCTGTTTCTCAACCTCGTGCTGTTGCTTGTTAAATAACGTTGCACAATACAATTACAGTTTTTTCAAATTTATTATACCAGTCCGCCCGAAAACGAAATAAGTAACAATATAATAATGCCCCAAACGGTTAAAAATAAAAACACCCAAAAATGACCCGCTACAATACCCCCTCGATGAGAATTCTGCTGTCCATGACAGAAGAAATCTCATCGACAAAACCCCGAAGAGGACCGGTGAGGAACTGGTGCCAACACCCCCTGGTTCTTAATCTCACGGGTACACGACCCCCCTGGCTCAGCGACTATGGACTCATCTGAACGAGATCACTGGACTTCTCCGTAAGAGATCCCAACACCGAGAAATCGATCAGACTCGCACCATAGCCCACCTCGACCTTCAACATACTACCCCCAAAAATCCTCAATCCCTGGCTAAAATTATTCCAGCTCCTCCACCGATGTGGTTCCCCTTTTTGCAAGCTGGGCTGCCTTTAGCAAATACTGGGCTCACACATACTAACATTACATGTTATCATAACACATAAAAAAAAATAGAATTTACTAAGAATTTAAAAAATTCAAAATTCAAAAAAAATAATCTTTTATCAAAAAATTCTCTTCCTCTTTTTTCTAATTTTTGTTACAATTGACTTAACCTAGACATTTCTACTAATATAAACACATCCTTACTCTAACATGAGAACCACTTATATTCTACCAATACAATGCAATACAATAAAATAAACATGGTTAATGCACACATAATAAAAGAATCATCATCTAAAATATCCATTCGCTGGCAGGCGAAAAATCTAGTTTTTTTTTTTTTTTCCAAAAAAAATTTAAATTTATTCAGTAAAAGATTTTATTAAATTTATTTATTAAATAACATTTATTAAAATTATTCAAATATTAGTTTGAATTAATCAAACAAACAAATTAAAATTGAATTCCTACTCTATAAGCTTAGTAGGTGTATGACCTCATCAGCTGATCGTAACTAGGTCAAGTCCAAAACCCTTGACCTACATATGTTATATATGATTTCTGAAAACACTGAACATCTGTAATATCCTAACTTGAAATACAAAACGTAATAACACAAAATATTTAAAACAAACAAAATATTAATATAGATAATAAACAGATTGACATTTATTATTTAAAACAAACAATTCTTAATTTTACATTGTTTTCAAATTTTATCAAAATTCTGTCGCTGGTTAAAAAAAAATAAACAATTGTATATTCTTTATCATGAATCTCTCTTTAGTTAACAGTTAATTCTACCTTACTGGGGGTGATGTAAATTATTTATTCTCGTTTTTCTGTATTAGATCTCTATACATATATAAACTTTCTCCCTCTGACTCTGATATTAATCAACTCAATTATCATGACACCCATCTCTATCAAAATATCTACTAATCAGGACATTCTAAACCCCAACTTATCATTTAACACAAATCGTTACCTTCTCCCATTATAAAATACTCTCTAACCCTTTGTATAGGATACGTGTTTCCTTCCCAAAAACTCATTTCCCTTATTTGGCCCCCGGATTTTACCTAAGGCGGCCCCTCCTCACTAAAATCTATTCCAATTCCCGTCCCAACCCTTGTTGCGGACTCCCCAAATACACTACCCCCTAACACAAAATTGCCATCCCCAAAAATCTCAATCTCATTGCCTCACTACAAATACACCAAATAACCTCATTAATTATAAACATAAATATATATCATTCAAAACTCTACATCAAGTCTCCATTACCACTGTGTCAACATCTATATTTCACAAAATTCTGTTATATCACATCAACTCAAAAACAACATTACATTATATTTATCTCCATCATTTCACATTCAACTTTTAATTCAACTTGGACAGGTCTACGTGTCCCATAAAACATTTATCACCCATGAATTATCTTTTATTAATTGGCATAAATTATTATTTTATTTCTCATATTCTTTTTATCTTTACTTCAAAATATCTGTAATACGTTAAACATTAATTACTTGTAACATTTACAAACCACTATACCAGTGACATGGTATTGCTGATCAGCTGATATCCTAACACAATAAAAATGCATCTTAAAATTGAACAAATTACCTGGAATATACATATTTATTCTCATTTATCCTCCCTTCTCACCTCATTGTTTCCCATTTCTCTGATTCTGATGCTTATGTTAACCTGCCAGACGATTTACTTATTGGCTTAAAAGCAAAATACACACATAACAAAATTACATATACTTATCAATGCTTATCTAATAGACAACAATAATATAATACACTTAAAATTATAGCATGAACACCTTAATTTACGAGTCTGAGCATATAATTATGTGGACAGAGCACAAGCATTTTTGATTGGATTAAACCTTGAATAAGCAAAACTTTATGTCATAAAATTTTAAATTCGTGACTCCTTTGCGTCACCTCCCAGCCACACACACTATTTCAGGTTATGGAGGACTGTCTCGCCCTTTCGCTTCCACAGAGACGGTATATTTTGGAGCAGGGTTTTACCTCTCCGTGTCTCTGCTTCCGCTATTAAGTTTAAAATTTGTGAACATCATAATGTTCTTGTTAATAACCATGCACCCTTAAAAACGGATCTGCCACCTGGCTCTGCTGTTCCTACGCGAACAGAGTGGCAGCCGCTGTTCCCTAGTTCCGGAGATTTCCTCTAATTGTCCCCCCATTGAATTTCAAATTTATACCAATTTCAAGTCAGCTATGGTCAAGGGACTTGGTATGACCATAGCTGGCCGCTAGTCAAAACCACGGTTAGTGCTGGTAAGGCAGTAACCGCCCGAAAAGTCGAGGAAATCTAAACTTTAATTTCACTGCCTGTTTCATCAATATTTTTATGTGCGACACGGTCATTTAATATGGTGTGTAAAATTTTTATTTTACACGTATAAGGTGTGCCGCACATTTATCGCCAGCTCGGCCTCCGATGGAGGTAACACTCACTGCTACCCCCAACTCTTTTCGCTACTTGTGAGAGCACAGGCCACCCCCACAATAGCCACATAATAACTAATTACAATTGACAACTAATTAAAATTTGTATATACATTATCATATAATATTTACATCAATAATCGTCTAACCCATTCATAACCTTTTACCGTTTAACTTTCTTGAAATTTTCAAAATTTATTATTTAATAGTCATTATATATCATTTCTCATTTATTATAAAAAATTTTTTTTTTAATTATCATATAGAATTCATTACCATCCAAACAAATATAATTCTCTGATTACTTGTTTTCAAAATTAATTTGGTTTATTTATTTAAATTGCAAATATTTTAACATTATTATCACAACAATCATCTTACATACACACATATAAATTCACTATATTTTATCTACAACTCTTGTTAATTATTGTTCCATTTTTTCCACACTTCTGTCCAAATCTCCCATGTCAAACAACCATAAAACATAATGTTTAATTGTCTTTTATTGTTTTACAGTCTACCCGCCATCGTCAAAGATTAATCTTGGTTCTAAATAACACTTTTCAATTATATTGACACACATATTGTTGTCTTGTGTGTCATAACCAAACAATCTCAATTTATCCGTTATACCATAATAATCATTCACCAAGTCTAAGTTAAGTATTTCTGTTAAATCTCCGTCAGTAAATATTTCCAATATCGGGTTAGTTACTTTTGTATTATCACTTAAATCATTCTTGTTTAAATACCCTTCTAATATTTCTTTCAACTCATCATAATCTCTCTTTAATTCATATAACTCTATCTCTCTCTCAACAAACAATTCTCTATTTAAATCTCTCTCATCATAACACCATCTCATACTTATAAAATCATTCCGCACAGAGGGTATAAACTTATACAAATAAAATAAACTCAAATCTTCTACTAACACGGGACTCTTGCCCTTCAAAAACTCTTGTGACCACATTAAATCATCATAAATAATAAAAGGAAAATTTCCCCTCTGTCCCCACTCTACTACAACATTATTTTTTCTCTCTCTCTCTAACTCACTGACACACATTAACATCTCATAATCACTGCATTCTGTACTTTCATTATTTATTTTTACCGTATCACTTTCTGATACCAATTTCTCAAACACATTATTATTCTCGTTATTATTATCATTATTATTTATTAATTCATTACCTAACACAACACTGTCATTACAACTTTCGTTTGTATTATTCTTACTCTGTTCTACTTTATTCGAACTATTTCTTGTCATTTCATTGGTATTTTCAAGACATACATTCTTGTCTTGTATGTTATTTATCAACTCGTCAAATTTTATATTTATATTTTGCTGAAACTGAATATTCTGTTTTTTAATTTCATTAAAAATAATATCGTTTTTAATATTCTGCTGTTCGCATTTTATTTTCTGCTCTTTGAATTCGTTACTTAAAATTTCAAATTTGGTCTCAAAATTATTATTCATTCTTTCGAATTGACTGAGCATAACACTCATCATATTTGTTTCCTCTGCTTGTTTACTTTTATTAGTTGAAACGGGGGTCAATTGAATCCCCGAATCAACGTCTATTTCGTTTGGTTGTGGTTGAGACGCAATCGGAGTGGAATGAACTATTACATTACTGCCGCCAGCTGTTTCTGTAACAGCACCCGTCTCCCCCCTCAACATACCACTTTCATCCAGCGATTGCGACTCAAGGCCACTTTCACTCATAATTGAATTTATTATACTACTTTTTTCTGTATTCTCGGACATTTTTACTTTATCTATTTTTGCTTACGTAACAACTGTCAATTAGTAATTTTATTTCAAAACTGATATTTTACCAAATCAATTTGCTTTCATAACCCTACTTCGCTATGCATCGTCAGATGTAGGCCGGTGTTAAAATAACCCCTCTTCAGTTATATTAAATCCTGGTCACGGCACCAATTGTAACTTTTACCTTTTCCTCGGTAAAATTTTTTTATTCAAATTAAGTTAACACTTCCACTTACCTTACGACTTTGATCTGGCCGGATCGCATAGTGTGGACTAACCCATTTCGTTCGACGAACTCTGACGATACATATAACGAAATAAGGCATTGAAAGAATTTAACTCTCAATTGTATGGAAGAGAAATCAGATTTTTCTTTATTACTCAGAAATGTTGAAATGTTAAATCTTCTTGTTACATATTGTGCAACTCTTACACCTTACTGACTATCGCTTACCTTATCATGGACAATTATATAACTTCATTCACACACATATACACTTAATTCAGCCCAGCATTGCACACTCACTACTCCCATTCCATTATAAAACCCCAATTACCCAATTGAATACATGATTTTAGATCACTACCGGCAACGCGTTCTTCTGTGACCTCGTGGCCATCCCGCGGTAGGTCGAAAACGTCTCGAAAAGGACGAAACTGAATCACAAATTTGGATATTATTGTTCTACAACTATCCTCCCATCCTGTCACTGGTTTTAGAAAATGACTACTTCACTTTCATTATCAAATACTAATGAAATTATATGAGCATATTTAGCTCACGTGTCGGCGCCGACACAGTCAGTGACGAACTGGACAATGTGCTTTCCTCGAGTCGCGGGAAATGAGCAGTCACGGCCATCCGGTTTTAGTCGCCGTTGGTGATTAATTGCGGTGGCATAACCATTTTATGCATAGATTATAACTGGCATGTGTGTGTGTCCAGAGGCTGATATTGGCATCTGCTCTGCTGATGTCGCTCACAGTAGGCGGAGTTTGACGCTGGTTTCCGGTAGCCGGTCACTTAGAACTAATAACTTCTCGTCCCAGCGCCATGTTGGTCTCAACTGCGGTGTCACTCACGGCGTCAGTGCCGATCCCCGCCCGGCTGAGTTGCATACGGGCGTCAAAACACATGCACAGAGTTCTTAGAATTTTGGTGGAGGTAAATTCTTCTGCCGTTACACCACTGAAATTGCGCGTCGCTTTTGTTCCAAATGCTGTTTCTCAACCTCGTGCTGTTGCTTGTTAAATAACGTTGCACAATACAATTACAGTTTTTTCAAATTTATTATACCAGTCCGCCCGAAAACGAAATAAGTAACAATATAATAATGCCCCAAACGGTTAAAAATAAAAACACCCAAAAATGACCCGCTACAATTGTGAATAAGGATGAAGAAGACTAACAGTTAAAATGAAAGTTATCAATGAATGCACCCAAAATCCATAATTTTTAAATATGTTAAATAAAAAAATTATGAAGAAAACATTTTTTAATTGGCTTTGTCTGTTTTAGCCAAGCAATATCTTTGTGAGTAAAGATCTGCGACAGTTGCAAGTAGGAGATTTTGGTTTGGCATGTTCACTATTAAATCATACTGAGCAAGTATCTGTTTCATTTGTACCATCTTCACACAACCACAGAGGTGAAATTGGAACCAAATTGTATGCAGCACCAGAACAGTTAAATGGGAAGTGCACGCCAAAGGTAAAATAAATTGTAAAACTTCTTGTTTAGCTGTAGGGATAAAATAAATACTAGTTAGCTAGCTTGCATGACTTGATAATACAATTCTATGCACAGTATCATCTGTTGTCTCCCATTGTAACGTTTTCTGTATTTAGTGGTTAACAGCTGATCTCTTGTATTATACAGAGTGTCCTGTGAGGAATGGGATATACTTCAGGAATACATTCTACAGACTGAAATAAAGAAGAAATTTCATATAAACATAATGTATGAACTAACAGGTCATTTATTCAACAATATTGGTAAATAGAACAAACAACCTTTGGAAATGACCTACTAATTTGTAATTTATGACAGACTAAGGAAAATGTTTTGTGATGAGGTACTCTTCTGTTTAGAATCTTCGTTGTTATTCACATTTTGGAGCCCAGGAATTTTAATTACTAGAACCATACACACACAATTTCTGCACACTCATGATTTGAAAACTGCAATGGCATCTCGAAATTATGTTGAAAAAAGAACACACTACAAACCCCAGCTTACAGGTTAGGCATGACAAATAATGAAACTACTGTATTATAAATTGTTAAACATCTGGTTCCTAATGTGAATTCAATTTTAAGTCTGAACAGTACAGTATTGCCAACTATAGTTTTTTTTTATAACCTTTATTAAAAGAATTTAGTTAATGTTGTTGAAATTATATTTTGTTTTTAAATTATTCTATCAGTATTAACTAAAATTAATTATTTTTATTAACTGAATAAATCGTTGTTATTAATACATTGTTATCATTAACAAATAAATAAATTGTGTGCATTACATTAACAGAAGAAATTTCTTAATTTTTTGTTGTTTCTTCTTCAATAAAATTTGAATTTTGATAACATTCATTTGTTTTTTATTGACTCACATCAGATTTCCCAGAATTAAATTTTTTATAACCTGTATTATAAATTTACATTTATTTATTGTCAATTTAAACAAGTAAATTCACATCTAAAAAAGAGAGTTTGCGGCTCCCATTTTTTAAGAATTGTGAAACGTTTCTGAAAACTATCAAAGGTACAGTTCTGATAGTTTCTGAGACTCTCTTTCTTCACTTTTTCAGGCCAAAAACCATACGAAACCATCAAATGTATCCTTTATTTTAAGTTTTAAGAACGTCAGTAGGGCTTAATTGTAGTCTTGCAGCAGAAATCGAGGTGAAATTTTTGCAAGCGGTAAATCGAAAACAAAGTGTAATGTATCCAACTAATCTAAAGAAGTTCTCCCTGCTGCAGTGCAGAACCTCGGATGACCGACACTTCAGGAGCTCTTGGGAGGACAGTTGGAAATCAGCAACCACAGGTCACAACTTATACCAAATACAACCTGTGCCGGCCAAGGAAGACATCTACAAGGGAGTAGCATGTCCGATAGCTGCTTTCGCTGCGAGGGCACGTACCAGCCATATCGTTACCCAAGAGTATCTCTTTGGATTCAATCTCACGGATACGCCACAATGCTTATTGTGTGAAGACGGAAGGAGAACCTTGAGCATATACTTATAAAATGTCATTACCCGATTGCCGCAAGGGATATCTTAAGGATGCAAGTGTCGGGATGGCAAGAAATCATGAGCAATAAGAAGTACTAGGCTATCGCTTCTATAATCTACCATGGACATCGGGCTATCGGCTACAGTTGAAGCTGGACGCCTGTAGGAAGAAGTAAGAAGTAAGTAAGCCTCTAGAATGCATTCCTGAAGTATGTCCCATTCCTCATGGGAGGCTCTGTATATACTAGTCACTGGTTGCTGGTTGGTAGTCACTAAACTAAATTTCAATTTAGTCCTATTCCATCATCAGTTACTTGTTGTAACGCCCGGGGCTGGGGCCTCACAAAGTGAAAGCTCCAGTCGTACGGACAGGATAGCTGTGGGAATGGCTTGTTATTAAATAAGGCATTCACTTAGATTAATAATATTTCTTTAATTCATTAGAGTAACTACGTTCGTTAACAAGTTTTATCTTGATGAACAAATGACAATAATGACAATACAAATGAACAAAATAACAATAATTGAAGTGACATACTCTCGTTACAATAATTCTATTGAGTGTTTTCATTAAGACATAACATAAAAAAAAACATTCTTTATATACTGACTATTCTTTATTAAAACATAAAAGCTTTACTAACTATATTTCTGAATTTGGTACGTTACCACTTTAAATTAAGCATAAATGATTAAGATGTCAATTATACATATTCCTTAACAAATTTAGAACACTACTGAGCACTTCTGAGTATAAATAATTCATTATCCAAAATCGATTAATGCTTTAAGTTTGAACTAAGTAAAACAAAACAAAGTTGTAATTACGCTTTTGATGTGGCTAGACAGAAGATGCACATCTACGATGTACGGAGAGTGTGCAAGGACGCCAAAAAGTGAACAAGTGAAAAAAAGAGAGTGTGTACTTCCCAGTGCTCTCATCAGTTTTATACCCTGCGTGACGCAAAAAGTCTCTATGAGTTAACGCCCAAAATTCAGCCAATCAGAACTGGACTCTGCACGTGTCTCGAAACTTATCAGGTCACACGAGGTGACAATTTGACACTGATTTTTGTGAACCAAAGCGGAATTCGTTCACGAACACTGATGAGTAAACAATTCTTAGCTTCCCTGGTTGATAACTCGCTACACATGCCACGATAAAAAATGGTCAGCACACTTCCTCACAATCGCTCAGTTTGTTCCTTAAAATAATTCTTAAGATAAAATAAAATAATACATTGAGTAGTTTGAGTATGATTAGAATCCTCATTTACAATTATATATAAAATCATAACGTAGCATGTGCCGGGCACAACACCCCTCCCTACTTTACAAAAGGAAAGTACGGGACGTACTTTGCTTTTCAAAATTTATCCAATGTACTACAATATATATATAGTAAGTAGTATAGTAGTATTACCTACTCTGTGTACATCATGAAATCTACATGTCAACAAACCACATCTACATCTGATCTGTTTATCTACATGTAAAGAAACCAACAAAACAAAAAGATAAGACTGTGCCGTCTACGTTCATCATTCATTGCTAAGCAGCTGTACACGCTCAGCTGTGTGTAGATACCATATTGTGCCGATGTACGCATTTACATATATATATCATTCGATATTTACAAACAAAATTATTGTCCAAACTTTCTAATACAATACTACATAATTGTCTCTTTTTCTATTTAAACATAGTTTTATCTGTTACATTCAAAACAAAAAGTGCTGAACATAATGAGACTCAAATTTTGTTTTCCTTAGGTAAGTTTACAACTATTATAATAATTATTTTTTCTATTCTTGGATTTCGTTGTCCATGACGTGTCCATTACTTAACTAAATATCACTATTACATTAACGACTCGGAACACTGGGTTTTTTATAAGTAAAAGCATAAAGTTTTACCTTACAGCCTGAACCGGTTTTCTCCTTTAAAAGGCTTCTTCAGAGGCTGCCGCTGGTAGCGCTGTCCGTCTTGTTGTGGGTGACGGAATCGAATTTCGAAAGATCGATGCTGTGTGTGTGGGGTGAGATATGTTCGAATAATGCGTGCGATTTGAATTGTGTCTGTTCGTTTAGGATGTCGTTTTTATTTGTTTTTGTGTGTTTGTATATTTCCAATTGTTCTAGAGTGTCTAGTTTTCGGCCTTTTGTGTGTACGTGTAGAATGTTCATCTTATTGTCGATGTTTTTATATGTGTGGTTTGCTTCAATGAGGTGGTTTGCAAAGGTGGATTCTGTAGTGGAGTGGAATGCCTTTGTGTGTTCAGTGTATCTCTGTTTGAAGCTACGTCCTGTCTGGCCTATGTAGAATTTATTGCAATTTGAGCAATTTAGCTTGTAAACACCGGGTAGATCGAATTTGTTTTGTGCTTTGTGTGTGTGTTTTGATAGTGTGTGTTCTGTTTTGTTAGTAGTTTTGTAAGCGATTCTGTATAAAATTCACGATAAAATATCTAGCAGAATCTAATGGATATGACAGAACAATAGTCAGTAAACTCCTACACAAAACACAAAACAAACAACAGACAAAGACAGAAAACAACAAATTCATAACACTAACATACATCAACAAACAAACTGAAAAAATAGCCCACAAATTCAAAAAAGCAGGATACAAAAAACCTAGTGTTCCGAGTCGTAATGTAATAGTGATATTTAATTATTTTTTCTAGTTTACATTTTTCTTACGTACTTCTCAATTCTTTATGTAGGTTCAATACATTGCTTTATTAAACAATCAAACACAACAAACTCTTTAATTTATAACTGAGAATGTGCAACTCTAACACCTGGTTTTACGTAGTCTGCTGTAACATTCATACCGTCTGGCGAAGTTACCTCTGGAACTTCCTCTGCTGCTTCTTGTGTTGCCTTAGCACTCGATGTCGTTGCTGGTATGAGAGTAGAAGTTAGACATTTGGAGACTGACTTGGTTCGGTAGACGAGATATAGTAGCAATGCTGCTCCAATAATTATGACGGTAAAGCAACCGGCATAGCGAATATATTGTTCGTTTCGTGATTGTTGCTTTTCTCGCTGTATCTCTTGGATATCGTTAATAAGTCGGTTCAGTGAAACGTCATCGAAGTCGTTGTGTATCCCATGCAGTACTTCGTCGATATTCAATTCTGTAACATCTGAAATCTTCATGTGAGTGACATTATTTGTTAAAATTTTAGCTTCGAATGGACTAATCAAAGAGGATATTGGTGGTTCAATCATGATAGGCTTAGTAAGGTTATATATACTTCGTCCATAGGTATGTGGTAATAAGGTAAAATATTTGGAATATATATGACAATGGTGCGGATTAAGAAGAACTCCTCTCTCCTTAAGAATCTCGGTCTTAGTGTCTTGATCGCATCTCCAGGTAACTCGTATCGGTTCTGGTGCACTATATATCCACGCATCCTTGTTCGGCATCTGATGTAGAATTGGACGGCTGAAATTCTGTATAACTTTCTTCTCACATTGAACACGAGCGCTCCTGGTCTCTCCAACAAATAATGCATAGATACAACTGTCGATATGGTACGAATACAAAGGTATATTAGCTGGACACACACTATACTTGGAACCTCTGCACGCAATTACATCTTTGTGTGTAAGTTCAACATACTCTTGTCACATTTTAGTTAATGCTAAGTACTCAGTATTCCTCTTTACATATATAAACTTATTGATAGAAGGTTCTCTATATGGCAAGGACTTTACAGAATACAAGTCTAGTAATCTGTTTTCTGTTTTTAAAGGAATTTCTATAATCAGTTGAATATATTTCGTTTGAGATATAGCATGAACATTCATTTGAATTAGCAGATGTTAATTCATAATAAATATACATCTCTTCTAATTTAGTACTTATATTATAATTATACACCTCATTATCATTAATAGCAAGTACATATTTCTATTTTTAACATATTTACGACAGTACTCAAGCGACTGACTTCGAGTTAATGGAGTCCTTGGCTCGCTAAAGGAATAATCGCCATTGTATGAAAAACAATAGTAGTTACATGTGGTAATCTAGGTCGAAGGTTGTAAGATGAAGATGGAGATTCAGACAAGGATATTGGTCGATTAGGATGCCATTCAGGATCATTAGGTGTAGGTGGTGAAGGTGGAGATAGTGCTAAACTATCTTCAAATTCAATAGGCGTAATACCTAAAATAGGTTCATCTTCTTCTTCAATCATTACTATAGGCATATGTCTCCCCATTTGTTCATAGGTTAAAACATTTGTATCGCAAGCTTCAATGTCATTAAACCTTGACCCTGTAGTTGATTCATTATCACTATGTTCAAATGTAACAGCTGTTTTTCTTGTGCGTTGCTGACTCCGTGGTTTCTTATCTCAATCTATACCACGACAGGAGATCAATTTAACGCATCACAATTTGCCACTAGCCAAATCTAGCATAGTAAAATATTTAGAATTTCCCAAACAATCTAACGTCTCGACAATATTTGGTAACGGATAAGCATCCCCTTTTGTTATAGGCCTACTATTTAACGCTCTATAATCAACACAAAACCTGTACTTAGGTATACCGTCTGGACTCTTTTTCGGAACTATCACAACTGGACTACTCCACGGTGAGTTTGAAGGTTTTATTACATCTTTCTCTAACATCTCGGTTATATGACTCTGTATCACACTCTTCATAGACTCAGGAAGTCTGTAAGGTTTCTTTTTAATCAGTAAATTATCACCAGTATGTATTTTATGCTTTATATCTACAAGACACCCTCTATGCTCCGGATCCTCACAGAACAAATCTCTATACTTTAATAACACTGGTTTCAAAACTTCACTGTCACTCTCAGACAAGTGCTTTAATTTCCCTAATATTAATTCATCAATATTCTCATTACTACCAAAATTATCATCACTATTATGTTTCTCATGTTCTAGAACATCAACAACTCTTACACTTCCATAAACTTCAGGCTGGTATTTCTCTGCCAGACCTAACGTAATTCCCTTTTGAATTACAAGTGGCCCTCCACTACAATTAACAACTTTAACAACTACATTGTTATCGGTGTCTCCAGTACTCAGTACACGGGCAACTCTTATACCCTGCACATCTAATTCTCGCGGTTCTACTAAAACCTCTCGTGGCACCGGAATGTCACGTAGACGACTATTCGGCAATTTACTAATACCTCACTTAAGGGTGGTAACTCTTGCTCGGAAGCATTCATGACACGCCACAATTCTGTATCATTCCTGACAAAATTACAACGAGTTATAGGTTGATCAGGCCCACAACCGTTAGTGATACCAGTGGAGACTAGCCTGCAATCCTCTACACCGGAGTCGAGTGATATGACTACCGAGTTATTATTCAAACTCAAGCGTCATGATGGCAAGTCTATTATTGCACCCAGTGACTTTAGTAAATCGAGGCCTAGTATACCATCGTAAACATGAAAAAAACTATCATCCCTTGGTACTACAAGAAAAGTGTGTACAACTTCAACGCTTCCCAGACGTAACCTCAAATTTTGTGTCCCTTTTACGAATAAGTTACTCCCGGTAACCCCTTTAGCATTTATAACAGTTTTATGTGTGGCACATCTACTGATACCTTCCTTAATTAAAGAAATACTAGATCCAGTGTCAATTATAAATTTACATAATTTCTTTTCAATTTCGCCCATAATTACTAAATCATTTAAACCATTAGAAGAGATTGTAGGTATCAAATAACTCGTCTGTTCGACCTTGCCGTGCTCTAACAAGTCGAACTGCTGGCGTTTGGGTGTGTATTTTGCTTACTATTGCAGTTACGAGCGTAATGCCCCTTAGCATGACAATTATAACATTCTATGTCTTTCAAAGCCTTTTTTTTGTGCATTGTTATTATTTTTATTATTACGTTTCTGATTATAACTGGTACTGCGAGCATTATGTGGCAGAGTTTTACCACTAGCTTTTCTTGATAACTTTTTAAAACAATTCTTAGCTAAATGACCTACCTTGTTACAGTGATAACAGGTGACACTAGTCACGAAGACATGTCCATCGGCGTTATTTCTCTTACCATGTCCCCATGAAGTATGCTGCTGTTGTTGGTCAGCTGAAGCCACAGTATTAGCGATCTGAATTGCCTCCTGCATAGTGTTAGGTAATCGGCATCGTACTTGCTGTCCCACAACACCTTGTAGGCCATTTATGTATGCAGCTAAAAGTCGACGGTCCGCCTCTTCCTCGATGACTTTCTGCTCCATAGGATCAGCAACCTGTCTAATAGTCTTTGAACATAAAATTCGGCAACGATCAGCAAAAGATTCTGGGGTTTCATCCCTACGCTGTGTCGCTGACTGAAGTGCTGTATAATGATACTGATCTAACTGCTTAACTTTAAATCGCTCAATAAAACACTATGTTAAAACGTCATACTTTAAATCTGCTTTCTGTAACTGCAGACAACTGTTATAATACAATGCTGCAGGTCCCCTTAATTTTAATGAAATGATGCGAACCTTATCAGATTGGTTCCAATTGCCTATTGTCGCGGCATCGTCAATCTTTTTAAAGAAAGCATGAACAGGAATACCCGTACCATCGCCCCTCCAATTTTCAATTAAGTTTGCTATAGTCAGATCCTTAGTGACAGTAGCAGCGACAGGTGCAGTACCTGTTGCCTGGATACGCTCTTGTAACTCGGCTACTATACGTTTTAATTCAGCTACCTCAGACATTTTAGACATTTGTAATCAAACTCTTAATAGTTTTATTTAAATAAGTAATTTCTATGATTCTTTGTAATTAACTTCGAAAGAGAGTCTAGCACCCCTCCAGATAGTATTAGGATCTTGGATTGGAGTGGTGTGTTATAAACAGGTATAGTGACAGAAGGACTACTGTGGGTATAATAAGCTGTTATAACCCTAACACGCGTACCAACCCGCATAAAAAGTTCGAACAAGCCCCAAAAGCGGTCAATATAGACCTTTGAGCCATTAACGAATCATCACTTAATTTTTTCTTTAACTTCTTACTACTATTGCCCATCAATAAAGAGCCACTTCAATGAGATAAACTTTTATTAATGTAAGTAAACTAACATTCCCAAATTTAATATCCCAATTTCTGACACAAAATTTGTTGTAACGCCCGGGGCTGGGGCCTCACAAAGTGAAAGCTCCAGTCGTGCGGACAGGATAGCTGTGGGAATGGCTCGTTATTAAATAAGGCATTTACTTAGATTAATAATATTTCTTTAATTCATTAGAGTAACTACGTTCATTAACAAGTTTCACCTTGATGAACAAATGACAATAATGACAATACAAATGAACAAAATAACAATAATTGAAGTGACATACTCTCGTTACAATAATTCTATTGAGTGTTTTCAGTAAGACATAACATTATAAAAAAAAACATTCTTTATATACTGACTATTCTTTATTAAAACATAAAAGCTTTACTAACTATATTTCTGAATTTGGTACGTTACCACTTTAAATTAAGCATAAATGATTAAGATACATTTATACATTTACAATTATACATATTCCTTAACAAATTTAGAACACTACTGAGCACTTCTGAGTATAAATAATTCATTATCCAAAATCGATTAATGCTTTAAGTTTGAACTAAGTAAAACAAAACAAAGTTGTAATTATGCTTTTGATGTGGCTCCATCGTAGACAGAAGATGCACATCTACGATGTACGGAGAGTGTGCAAGGACGCCAAAAAGTGAACAAGTGAAAAAAAGAGAGTGTGTACTTCCCAGTCCTCTCGTCAGTTTTATACCCTGCGTGACGCAAAAAGTCTGAGTTAACGCCCAAAATTCAGCCAATCAGAACTGGACTCTGCACGTGTCTCGAAACTTATCAGGTCACACGAGGGGACAATTTGACATTGATTTTTGTGAACCAAAGCGGAATTCATTCGCGAACACTGACGAGTAAACAATTCTTAGCTTCCCTGGTTGATAACTCACTACACGTGCCACGATAAAAAATGGTCAGCACACTTCCTTACAGTCGCTCAGTTTGTTCCTTAAAATAATTCTTAAGATAAAATAAAATAATACATTGTGTAGTTTGAGTATGAGTAGAATCCTCATTTACAATTATATATAAAATCATAACGTGGAATTTGCTGGGCACAACAGGAGGCTCTGTATATACTAATGACTGGTTGCTGGTTGGTAGTCACTAAACTAAATTTCAATTTAATCCTATTCCATCATCAGTTAGGCAATGAGTACCAGGCAACATTCCTAGGTTTGGTGTGTTACCTGGTAAAGTTGGGCTTTAATTATTGGGGAAGTTTTGTTTATTGGTACACATAATACCACTCATTATAGTTCACAGAGTTTTTGTACAGTCAAATTTTTTACTTCCTCTTTATGTTGTGTAATATATAGTCAATAAAAGAGGGGTTAGAAGTCTTTAGAACTGTAAATTATTTTGGCATTGGCTGAATTTTTTGCTCACCCTGCACAGTGCATGAGATAAAATATTCACTTTTGCGAAGTGAGGCTTTTATTTCGGGCAATGGGCAAAATGAATTGTGCACTCCGTGGACTGGGTGTTTTGATTAAACACTGGTCGGAATGAAAACTCTATTTTGTGGACTGTACAAGTCAAAATACCCACTGTGTGGAGTAAATATTTTGTTTAACTCACTCCGCAAATTCCATATTTTACTTTTGCTTAGTAGCCGAACTGACTATTCCTCACCACTGTGGCTCTTGTCTATCTTATCATTAAGCAGGACCAGTTTCAAACAGCCCCAAACAAATGCTTAATGTTAAAAAAGTTCCTGACAATTCAGTTACCATACAAAAGGAAGCAATGATGTCTTCAGCATCCAAACAGGGCTTTGGATATTGTGGGTAAAAGAAGAACTGCACCAACATATCATGCTTATGCATGAAACACAACATAAAATGCAACTCAAAATGTCAGCAGTGGCCCTTGTAGTAATAAGTAGTTATGTACATCCATAGTAATGAAATTATGATAAGGGGAAACTGTCATTTCAAAACAGCAATAGGCTGCATTAAAACACACTAATCACAAAGAAAGATATTCAATTAGTTATTAGGTTTGTAGTTATTGTATAATAAAATTCTTCATTTTACTTGACTTATGTTGCTGTTAATAAAAGTAGCCCTAAATATGAGGGAGGTCTGAAAAGTCCATGAAAAAACAATGAAAACAATTTTTTGGAGCAAATTTAATTTAATTTGTTAACATAGTCCCCTTTTAGATCAGTACACTTGGTATAACGATATTCTAGGTAGTTTATGCCTTCCAAATAATATGATTTCAACAACACAGCAAAATATGCATTAGTGTCCCATTCAACTTCTTCATAATAATAAATAATAATATTTATTACCAATTTTCCTTTACATATAATAAAAATTATACAATAAAGGACCTATAGGGGGCATAAATGCCCGTACATAGGTTGGTTTTTAGAATTAATATTTATATACTTAATACTAATTGTGAGTTTTACCTCACCGATCATAGTAATATATTAAAAATAAATTATTTTTCAATTTTAACAAAATTTTAGTTTGTACTATAATACAATTCAATAAATAAATGAAAAAAAGAGAAAAAAAGGTCCATATAATAGACTGTTTTTTTTGATTATTCAATAACAATGTTCCTAATTTTTTCTTTGATTTTTTTTTTAAGCACTTTTATATTTACACTTAGATTTTTCAGTTCATTAGGTAATTCATTAAAATATTTTATGGCATAATACACATAGCTTTGTAACAGTACAGATTTACCTGTACTAGAATAATGGTATGAGGCATATTGTCATTTTAAATTTTATTGTGTTTATACATATTAACAAGGGCAAGGTTAGTTTACCCAAGTCCCAGTAGATACGCAAATTCACCAGAGGGGAGCCGATCCAAGGTCAGCAGAGTACGAGTGAAATTAAACAACGGTAATGGCGATTTAGGCGCTACAAATTGACAATACGAACTTTTCATTGGCCCACTGAAACAAATCGTCACCAACAAACAATGACGATATAAAACAATTACGTATTAACTGGGGCGGTGGTTGGAAAACAATAGATGGTGACGTCAGATGCACGACCACTTACATAACAATTACGTCTGACCCAGCCCCAGTCTTCAGCAACAACTTAGAGAGCACACACGCTCAAACAGTGTAGTGGGCAGCAATGCCATAAAAATGTAAATTTGTTCAAAAACGTAATCACAACAGTAAAGTAAAGTCAGTGGACCACAATGTAGAGAAAAAAGTAAATTCAGTGCACTTAAATAAAACAGTAAAAGTTCGGCCAAACACCTGCCAGCCAACATGGGAGTCTGCCGAGGATAGTCAACGCCGCATCATTTCAGGAAAGCCCTTTAAAATTCTTTTCTAAATTTAAAACAGAAAAATGAGCTCTAATCAGAAAAAATAATCAATGTGTTCAATATTATAGTATGATTGGTTTGAGTGAGAGTGTGAAAGTGCGAGTGGGCCCACTTTAAAGTAACTATATCTGAGGCGTTGGTTTGTGGTGAATTGTAGAGTAATTATTCATGTCAAAGAAATAAATAACACTTTTGAAAGTTAACTACAGTAAAGAAGTTGATAAAAGAATTATTTTAAAGAAAACAAGAGTATATCCATATAGAATTAAAAGCATGGTGAAAGGCGGAAGCAATGTAGCCGCCATGTTGGAATTTAATAGTCGTTTGAAGACTCCTATTGTTTATAGCATTTAGATACTGATATAAATAAAATTAATCTGTTTGCCACATGTTAATTGGATGTTATTTCGAAACCCTTACTACCTCTGATTTTTCGCTTAACGCAACCTTGGACCCGAAAAGCCTAATGTACATTGATAAACTGAGCACATGGTCACACCGGATGTCTGGTGTACAGTATTTAAGTACAATCGAATACAAATACATAATTATCAGATATACATTTATTATTAATTATTGCACTCAGTTAGTAATTTAACAGATGGCTGCCCGAACGGTGACTTTATATAAAATAAAAATTATATAAATAAGCAGAAAAGCAGAGGTGGAAGGGTAAAGAAATAAACATAAAAGAGAGGTTATCTATGGAAATTACATATAGTATAAAGAGACGTACATAGCAAATAAAATAAAATTTAGTACCATCAGTACGACAAAATGGCAGATAACGAAAGCATTAACGTAGAAAATACAAATACAGAATCATTGATGTTGAGCGCACAACAGGCGAACTCAACGCCTATAGTAAACAACAGAATGGAAGAGAATGACATAATAAAAATGATGAAACTGCTTTTCAATGAGCAGAGCGTCAAATTAAATCAATTTGAGGTACAATTGAGTGATATCAAAAAAGAAATTAAGAAACAAGGTTGCAATTTGGACAAAAGATTAAGTGAAATAGGTACAAAGTTAGAAAAAATAGAATTAGAAAAGAAGAAATTAGAATTAAACAAATTTGAATTGAACAAAGATGACAAGGTAAGTAGTAGTGGAAATGATGATAAAATAAATAAAAATATAGTAATAGGAGATAATAAGGGGGATGTTGGTAGTAATAATGAAATTTTATGGGGAATTGAATATAATAATAAGGGAATGATAGTGTGTTTTGAAGGTTTAAAGAGTGGGTGTAAAGAGAGATATATTGAGAGAGAGAAGTGTTGTTGGGAGAGGTATTATTATGAGAGATGTTTTAAAAGTGAGAGATATTGTGAGAGAAAAGGAGAAGTAGAAATTTTTAAGATATGTAGAGATTATGAAGAGTTTATAGAAAGGTTAGGTGGAGAGAGAAGTGAAAATAATAACAAGTACTTACCTTGCAATGAGACTGAAGTAGTAGGAGAGAATAACAATGATGACTTTACAAAATACCTAATTATGACTGATTTTACTGAAGGTGACAGAAACATACCCGATCAGGAGTTATATGAATTTGTGGAAACGGATAAAAATTTGAATAATTGGTGCATGTATAAGGATGTTAGTATAAAATATCTAATATTAAACCATGTATATAGTTTTAAGGTTCGATTATTATTTGACGATGGAGGTTAGTTGTTCTTATTGTGTTTATGAACATTTAATTATGTGAACAGTGTTTTTTAAGATGGACTGTTTATGACTGAGTTTTGGTAAATGATTTAATGATTATATGGATTGTATATTTTTGTGTATTGATGTCTATGTATTTTTGCTGTTGTGTATTTTGTGTAAATTTTATGTAAACCATGCATTGTAGAATTTTAAATGATTGAAGAAAGTTTAAATGATATTATGAGATTTAGATTCTAATGGTTAATAAATGATTAAGCAGGTAATAGATTTGGATATTGAGAGGTATTGTTGTTAGTAGGTAAGTGATGAATTTTATAATGGTATATTAAGGTGAAATGTTGTAAAGAGTTTGGGTAATAGTGATAAATAAGGGCATTGGAGTTAGTTAAATAGAGTTATTGGGAGTTAGATAAATAGAATGTTGAGATGCTGATAATATATAAAGAGGTGTTAGATATTTTAGGGACACAGTAGGTAGGGATTATATGTAGAGGTGAGTAATGTGAATGGTAATTTTATAGTTGTTGTTGATAATATTTTGTAGTAAGGATCCGGTGTTAAGGAGTGATCAACGAGCGACGTGGCAAGGGACCAGCGTGCAGCGTTGTGGCAGGCGGAGCAATTTTGGGTTAGAGTGTTTGCCGATATTGGTGGAGGGCAAATGGTTAGGAATGGATGGCCAGTTAAGTAACATACATCCTTATATAAAAAACAAAATGAGCGGTGCCAGAGGTTTTAAATGGGATTTGTGAAGGGGGTTATTATAGAGATATTGGTGTCATAATATATTAATGGTTAGAAGCGGTTGTTAGTTAAAAAGAGGTGAGTAAGGTTAGATTGACAAATACCAAAATAAGATATAGAGAATAGTGAATAATGGAGTCACTCAAACTAGTAAGGATAAAAGGGTTAGAAAAGGAAAATTCATAGTAGAAAGGTGATGTAACTGAAAGATAAGGTAAATGGAAAGGTAAATGATAAATTTGAAATTGTTTTATAGAATCTGATATAATAAATGTTAAATAATAAAAGTTAATAGAAAGTTGAAACCGTAATGTCTTATTAAAGTTTTGCTACAAGTTATGTAAATATGAATTAAGTAATGTGAATTGTTCAATGTTAGTGTTTAATGCTTATGATGTACAATGTTTTATTATGTTGATGGTACAATAGGTCAGGAGGTTACTATAAGGGTAGTGACGATAATAATATTAAATTTTATGTTAGGGTAACAAATCTCTGAAAATGATTCTGTTTTAAAAAGGGTAAGATTAAAGTAAAGAAAACGAGTAAAGAAATTTAGACAGCTTTAAAGTTGTTTGCCATGATATATAGATATTGTAAGGTTATATGAAGTAAAATATTAGAGTTAATGGTTGTTGCTAAAGCAGTAAAATGTATTTTTGTTTAGGTTAAGAACAATTGTTTTCATGTGATAAAGAGAGTGAATATAATTGATAGGAGTCAGAGAGGTGTACTAAATACTGGGTTATTAAAAAGAGAAGGAATTTTCTATCTTAATTCTTGATATACATTGTTTGAAACTTGTATAATTAAGCAAACCAATGCCAAAAAAAAAAAAAAAAAAAAAAAAAAAAAAAAAAAAAAAAAAAAAACCGCAAATTAACGTACTAAGAGGAAACATATCAGTTGCGGATATGTAGATGAAATAAGGCCACTATTTTAAAATTTTGTATTGAATGTTTCAGAGTTTTTTTGGCATTGTGACCGCGGTCCTGCGCTGGCCGGAGCGTCAGAACAGGAGCGTGCAGTGCCTCATGACCTTATGGTGTAGGGATCTCTAAGGAGAAGTCCAGTAAGGTCAGACAGGTACGATCGACACTATAGGACCAAGGGTAAGTGATTGAGATTTTTTTTATGTTAACACTACAGGGGGTTGTGGCACATATCTGAGCTGATCCTTTTAGAAAAGTATGAATGAGTCAATGAAAGTTTTTGTGTCTCGACACAAAACCTTTCATTGAGGGGGTTTTGTAACAGTACAGATTTACCTGTACCAGAATAATGGTATGAGGCATATTGTCATTTTAAATTTTATTGTGTTTATACATATTAACAAGGGCAAGGTTAGTTTACCCAAGTCCCAGTAGATACGCAAATTCACCAGAGGGGAGCCGATCCAAGGTCAGCAGAGTACGAGTGAAATTAAACAACGGTAATGGCGATTTAGGCGCTACAAATTGACAATACGAACTTTTCATTGGCCCACTGAAACAAATCGTCACCAACAAACAATGACGATATAAAACAATTACGTATTAACTGGGGCGGTGGTTGGAAAACAATAGATGGTGACGTCAGATGCACGACCACTTACATAACAATTACGTCTGACCCAGCCCCAGTCTTCAGCAACAACTTAGAGAGCACACACGCTCAAACAGTGTAGTGGGCAGCAATGCCATAAAAATGTAAATTTGTTCAAAAACGTAATCACAACAGTAAAGTAAAGTCAGTGGACCACAATGTAGAGAAAAAAGTAAATTCAGTGCACTTAAATAAAACAGTAAAAGTTCGGCCAAACACCTGCCAGCCAACATGGGAGTCTGCCGAGGATAGTCAACGCCGCATCATTTCAGGAAAGCCCTTTAAAATTCTTTTCTAAATTTAAAACAGAAAAATGAGCTCTAATCAGAAAAAATAATCAATGTGTTCAATATTATAGTATGATTGGTTTGAGTGAGAGTGTGAAAGTGCGAGTGGGCCCACTTTAAAGTAACTATATCTGAGGCGTTGGTTTGTGGTGAATTGTAGAGTAATTATTCATGTCAAAGAAATAAATAACACTTTTGAAAGTTAACTACAGTAAAGAAGTTGATAAAAGAATTATTTTAAAGAAAACAAGAGTATATCCATATAGAATTAAAAGCATGGTGAAAGGCGGAAGCAATGTAGCCGCCATGTTGGAATTTAATAGTCGTTTGAAGACTCCTATTGTTTATAGCATTTAGATACTGATATAAATAAAATTAATCTGTTTGCCACATGTTAATTGGATGTTATTTCGAAACCCTTACTACCTCTGATTTTTCGCTTAACGCAACCTTGGACCCGAAAAGCCTAATGTACATTGATAAACTGAGCACATGGTCACACCGGATGTCTGGTGTACAGTATTTAAGTACAATCGAATACAAATACATAATTATCAGATATACATTTATTATTAATTATTGCACTCAGTGAGTAATTTAACAGCTTCTTTGCCCAATACGTAATAGGTGTCGCGGCAATATAATATTTTTATACCGTGTGTTGATTCGATTTTGTAAAAACTCACTTTTTAGATCATTGTATTGATAGACTATAGAATTCACTACAAACACCTGTTTAATATTTAATGGTTTATTCGAATCTTGTTCATTGACTCCTATAATTTTAAGAATACACTTTTGCAGCCGATCCAATGCGTCTAGAGATGATTTATATAGACCCCCCCCCAGCCTATGATAGCATACCCTGCCACACTATGGAATAGTCCATAGTATATTTGTAGTAGTCGCTTTTTTGATAAAATTTGTTTAAGTCTGTAAAAAACGTAGACTAAGTATTTGTTTTTTTTTACAATGTTAGCCACATGTACATCCCACTTCATGTTAAAGTCATATGTTATTCCTAGATATTTACTAGTTTTAACTCTTTTCAATTTTTGACCATTTATCTTAATTTCAAAGTCATGTGGAACAGAGTCTCTATAATTTCCAAAGGTGATAAAAACAGACTTGCTTATGCTGAGTACTAGATTATTGTGATAGAGCCAAGAGTATGTAATATCTAATTTAGTTGACATATCTGTTGCAAGTTCAGGCCATGTCTTTGCTTTCATTGGTACTGCTGCATCATCAGCATATGCTATTAATACATCTTCATTAGTTGTAAATATTTTACCAGTGAGCTATTTTTTCATGTTCAGAAACAGGAAGAAGTCCGAAGGAGCCAAATAGTATTAATATGGTGGATGGCGAAGCAGTTAGTAGCGTAATTCATGCAATTTTGCCATTGCAATTGCACCTTTGTGAGCAGGTACATTGTCCTTTTGCATTCTAATCGATGAAGCAGATCCATATCGAGCTTAACTTTTATTTCGGCAGGAGTTTTCTTACGTAAAAAGTAACATTTAATCATAACGTAAAATTCACTTGTTTCCATTTTTTCGATAAGACAAAAGTTGTGTTTATTGAACTTTTTCCTTAATATTAGGTGCATTTTTAAAGTAAGTTCTGTTTTAATATTAATGTCTATTGTGGCAGTGAAATGGGATGTGACATAATACTCAGCAGTTTAGTCAGCAGCTAATATGCAATTGTGATATGTGAGCAATTTACGATAATGCCGGCAACTGCAGGGTTCACTGTGTGGTATGTTTATTGTGAGAAAAAATATTTCTGAAACCTAGAGCAACTGTAGTGAGGTTTATAACTAAATGTTATGTGAGAGACAGTGCACAGACAATTGTATCTGTTTTTTAGGAAATATTCATAGTGAAGAACGTAGGTTGCCCAACAGTGATGACATATCTTTAATGGAAGAAATGGATGCCGGCAATTTTGATTTCAGAATTGTCTATTCAATTGTGTAACGTTCATTATTGATAATATACAATATTTCGACAGAGAAACTCAGTTGCAAATTGTGTACCAAAAATGTTAACTGACACACACAAACAGTAAAACTGATATTGTAAGATTTCAAATGTTATTGTAATATTCTTAAAATGAAGGGGAAATAGGCTGATTGAACATAACTATCTGTGGAGATGAAATCCGGGTTTTATAAAAGAAACGGCTTGTTTCAAAAATGAGAATGAAATGAACAACAATGTTACTTAAAAAAACACAATCATAATCATGAAAAAAGTTAAAAAGTAGGGTATTGTAGTTTTATAAAATTGTTTTCATTAGACAATCAGAGTCCAAGGTTTACTGTCTTTTCACTTTTTTAGAGTTTAATGAATAACTCACATGCTTGGTGGGTTTTTGAATATGATATTCTATTTTGTTCAAAACAGTTGACATCGTGGTAGTCTTCTATAGAGAAATTAAGTAAACTCATGGTCATTAATACTTTTTACCACCAGTAAAAACACCTAAATGACATGTTCAAACTATATATACCCTCACTGATTACTGACTGTTGATTAAGTGGTCTTCAGCAATGGGTAGTGATAGATGCACAATGCATTGGGCAGAATGGTGTTGCTTTATTCATAATACTATCTAATGGGCATTGAAACTAACCAGCATACGCGAGACAACCCAGTGATGGGTACAGTCAGTGAATGGTAATCCTAATAAAAGACTTCAGAAATTATAGAGGAATATATTATTTTGTAAATACTATATGTATTTTCTACAAATTTAGTTAATCATATAAACTGTTTTGCTAAGCAAAATATTTTTGTGCAAAACTCTATTGTGTAAATTGGTGATAGCAAAAATTTTACACTTCCCAGGACTCTTTGTCAGAATTGGCTGAAATACCACAGCACCATGGAATGCTATTAATCTTCAAATTATATTGTTAAAATAATTCTTGGGTTTTGTTGTCCATGATGTGTCAAGTCATTGATCTGCAAATACGATTTCAACATGGAACAGTAGTATTTTGGAAAAAATATTTTTGTTTAATTTTTAATAAATTAGTACTGTTCTGTGTCAAATTGTTAAAATAATGTCAGTGATGACTAAAGAGCATGTAAGTATTACAAAATAATGAATAACATAACCAGAAGTCTTAAATTTGTATTATAGCCTTATCATGGGTATTTAATGTATTTTCATTGCTGTAATTTTTATGGCATACAATTTGAACTCGCTGATGTTGGTATGTTCAAATGCAATTTAAATTAAATGTCAGTTATTCACATTTCTAGTGTTAATGAAATTAAAACTGAACTATTGGATTAGTCCATTGAAATATTAATTTTTCTTTGTTACAGAGTGACATTTTCAGTCTTGGTGTGGTTCTGTTGGAACTGATACAGCCTTTTCAAACAGACATGGAACGTGCTAAAGTAATTGGTCAGCTTAGGGCTGGTCACATACCAACTGAAATTACTGCTTCTTGGCCACATTTGGTATAGTGTTTAAAACTTTTTCTTATAGACTTACTTTTATAACATAATATGTTACATACTTTAGGTTTTAAATACTTTGTATTAATTTGTAATGGGACATTTACATATTCAGTTATCATTAAGAGTTTAAGCCTGCAAACCTACAATCACTTAAATACTCGTCACATTAAATGTTCATTAGTAAGAGCATGAGAGAATGTGTGTTTAAGACAGAGAGAAATACATATAAGGGTCTCACAACTTTTGTTACAAAAACAAACAACATAAAGATAAACAAATTAGTAAAGGGTCATGTAATAACAATAGCTTTATTCCGTTATTAATTTTATAATATTCATTACATTCACAACACTGGGAATTACATGCTGTTCACCACAAAAAGTAAGCAGTGACAAGTTAAGTTTTCGTACAGTCTTATAATCTGTTGATAGTATATATTTAAAAAAAATTGAGCGATTTATTATTATTACCACCCCCGTCTCTTAGGTAAATGAATTCAGTATAACTTGCAGTAGATTATTAATTATGATTGTACGAACTTAAATCTAATTTTTAAGTTGAAAAAAAATTGTATACTTACTAAAAGTTTTGTTATAGGCTCATATCATAAGTCAGACTGTTTGTCACTGTCCAAATAAGAGACCGACTGCATCAGAATTATTAGCCAGTTTAGATTCAGAAGGAAGGTATTCAAGTGCTAAAATAATTGCTGAGAAAGATGAAACTATACGTAGATTACTAGATGAGGCTGTAGTGAGGGAAAGAGAAATAGCAGAACTTCGAAGACAGCTTTCCGAATTATCACTGCCTCCATCACCATCTTAATGCAATGCTTTTATTTTTAATATATGTATTATAAAAGCGAATTGCTTTTCCATCATATGACACCATACATAGATGTGAATGTTAAACATTGTGTTTTTAATTAAATGCAGTATTTGTGTAGTTTGGTAACCTATATGATCATTTCATTTACATAACATTTGTGTACACTGTAAACATAATGGTAAAGTATACTAGATTTTTCAAATTATTTATTTTTTTAATAGCAATAAATGATTTTTAAATATTTGGAGTTTTATTTAATACATACTATCGTAACAATAAACAATCAAGATTATTTCAAACACGAGTGCTATACATAGACATCTGTGATGCGGCACATTGCTACTTATGAAGTGACAGTAAGATTAAAGAATGCTACTGTTTGTTTGAAGAAGGGCGAATTTGACATATGTGATAAATGGCTTAGTGGATACTTTACACAGTTTGATGCAGAAAGGCTTTGTAAGAATAGGTGATGAGTTTCAAGGTTTTCCACATTCCAGCACCTTTTTAGGTTATAAAAATGTTATTTGCTCCTGTGGAGTCAAAAATTTGTAACAGAAAACTTTAGACAGTGTTATTTCATTCACATCAGTAAACAAGCATCTTTCTCGTTGTCTTGAACACTGAACGAAGATGCTTGCAACCAGGGGTGACCATCCCTCCAAAGGCTATGGCGCATGCCCCCCCAAATTCAGTTATCCCCTCAGGCCACCTGAACGGCGCCCGGCTACAGTGAATCCTTTGCGAATAAATTTACCATTTTATGAATAATTAAAATAAGGAGGGTTATTACAAATTTTTTTTTCAAATAGTCTTTTATTTATTTGCCCCCCCCCATCATAAAAAATGCTGTAAAAACATGCCCCCCAAATTTTGATGGCGCAACTTGCGCATGCACCCCCCTTCTGGGCACCACTGGTTGCAACAATCACGTGCTGGCTTCCTGCACATACCTGATGATTAACATATGAAGCTCACATTGATTTGCCACTTGTTTCTGTTTTTTGTGCATGCATTTTTAAGTCCTCCTTAGTTGAAATATTTTAACATAAATTTTTTAACATACTGAAGTGGGATTTCACATAGAAAATAAAAAGCTCTGGCAATAGCATGTCCAAGGTTATGCCAGGTGTACAGTGCGTAGTATTCATTGTGTTTCTCCTTTTAATGGTCTGTTGAAAGAACAGTAATATATGATACTGAGTGAGTGATTGATTAGGATTTTTGTGTCAGCAGTGTGGCAGACTAAGAATAACATTATATTACTTTGTACCTCTGATTGGTATCAAAAAGATGTGGTAGTAGTGTAACCCCTCTTTCCCTTTTATGCTTTATAAAAAAAAATAATCCTTTTTTTTGTATTTTTTTTTTAAAGAGAGGCCACTCGTTATTTAAAACTAGGCAAGAGCCTAGAGAAGCCAAAAATGCGCTGGGTCCAGTATGACGGGACTTGCAATTAAACTTGGTTGTTAATCAACAATAACAATTTTTATTGTTGCCCCCATAATTCATTACATGCAAGTATCACAATCAGCAATAAATAACAAAATACATAATAAATAAGTAGTGTCCACATGTTCCTTAAATTGTATAAATAGACAATATATATATCGAGCAACATCCCATAAATTATATAAATTCCCCCCCCCCCTTAAATAACACTTAAGATTAACATCACATATAGAAACACATAGACTCATAATAGCATCACAATACTCATGTTCGACCTGGCAGACAGGCAGTATTTCTATAAAGCCCCAAAACCAGCAATCATAAATATTTAACTTCCAGCCACAATTGGAATTAATCCTTTAAGACCCATAATTCATTTACTCCATTAAATGAAACCCAAAAAAAAAATTTTTTTAAACCCGAAAGGATGATAATGACTAATAAAAGCATAATTATAGGCCGGACAGCCCATATGAATTGATAACATCTAATAAATTGCCCATTATGAGCATATGAAAATCTTTAAGTTTCTTGAACTGTATACAAGTGGGAAAAACCCTTATCACCTAAGCTTAAGCAGTCGGCATAATTTTCTAAAATGTTAATTCTTGTGTTACAAATACAGATGTACACATGTATCAGGAAATTGTTCCTTAATGAAAATGATTTAATTCAACAGATAGGTCCAACAAGCAAGTCAGAACCTAAGTTACAATAATCAGTAGCATCAGTATGCTTTTACAATGTCAAAATTATCAGTATATGCCCACAAAATATAAAATTTCTTTTCTCTTAAAGTCGCACATCTGTGTATAATTGATTTTACAATAACAGCCTGTTGTATCTTAGCAGATGTGGAAGCGCGCCAGCATGTGCCAGACTATATGAGACAGGTATCAGACCTGCCTAAAACTGTATCAACATGTGCCTCACTTGAGGAAAAAACTATGTCCATTTTACACCCGAAAACAGCCTGAAAAACGAAACCCCCAGCCCTTAAATGTTAAACCAAAATGAGAATAATATATGAACCCCGTTCTGAACCAGCCGGAACAGAACCAATAACATATGACTTAATTTTTATATCGAAAGTATAATGACACTAAGGCCCTTGTATATATAAAAAAATATATATAAGAGTAAAAAAAACTCTGGCACGTTCCCCCAGTGCAGCACACAATTACAATCATAGTACTGTATAGTTATGGAGTAATATTATAAAAGTCAAATAATGTTTATAATGAATGTTCAGTTGACACACCCCAGATCGGACTGTCTAGCAGTGTGGGCACATGGTTTAAAAAGAAAACAATTTGTAACTCAGATTAACGGTGGGCCAGGCCAACGAAAAATAATAAGAGTTTATATCACCTTAATAGCATGCGTAGTATGCATCTTATGGCTGGTCAACAAACTCCCTCCTCCGAACAGGTGCGTGTTGGATGGTTCATGGCTGGTGAAGGTGTCGGTACACCAGCAGAGACCAAAATCTCCGACTGGGAGCGAGAACCCTAAGAATTCACAAAAGATTAGAAATTCTGTTCGCTAAAATATGCACCCTAGTTCAAGGTAATAACCTCAGAACGGGCCTTCCAACCAACTCAAGATAAATGCATAAGTTTTTTTTTTTTTTTTTTTTTTGAAAATGGCCTGAGGAGTAATCAAGTCTACAAGGTGATAACGAACTCACTAAATAAAAAAAATAATCTTAAAAGTTGTACAGTAAAGAGTCACTTGCACTAGCTCTAACCAGTGCCGACATAATCCAACAGGTCGGCCTCACCACGTGGCAACACAATTATCGTAATTTGACAGAAAATGACCACATTAAAGGCACTTACAGTTACACACAAATAAAATATTAATAGTGTTTCATCTAAGGGTGGTCTCACAATTTATTTTTACAGCCATAATTAATAAAAAAAGGAACACTCTTGCAGTCCCGTGTGTGTACATACGTAACCCACACAATTCAACTCCGTCTATACGTACTGACTTTACCTATAATTTTATATAATAATATAACAAACGATTACAGTGACTGTTGTATAATAATTAAAGAATTACTGGCCGTATATACGGAACATCAAATACATTTCTTACAACACACACACTCGTCTGATTGCCTCACGTACATTCTGTTCTCGCATTCGGCTGAATATGTTTAAGTTTAATTATTTTCTTATTATTCAATCATCTTCTAGTATACTATAATCACTCACCAGGAAGTCTCGAAAATCTAGCTTGCCATTAGGTTGAGAAGAAACTACGCAATCACTGTCTGTCCGATGGTCGGGAGCCTGTTGATTCCTTTAAAGACTGCGTGAGACTGCGAGCTACATCAGTAACACAAGGAACGGCTAACTGCGCCGCGAGATGGCGCGGGCAGTTTCAACAGTGCAGTCTAGATATCGGCGTTCTAATCGACATTGATACCCGCTATTATAATTGAAAAACGAAAAATTTTTTATACTTTCGATCGCCGGGTTATGCAAACACCGGCACACCCCCACCCCAAAAGGGCAACCTGGTTGCCCCACACTTGAACTCGGGAGGGTACCCTGCAGTGTACCCCCTTCCAAGGTGAACCTAGTGGACTTGGTGATCATGGCGGCCCAGCGGCACTTGCTATCAGGAGAACAGAGGCTCAGAAGGAAAACGAAAGAGATGAAAGAAGACGTGTAGGATGTAAGTGTGCGGGTGCTGCGCGCTGACCTGATCAGGGCCAGCCCACAGCAAGGAGGGACAGAGAAGAAAAGACGAAAGAAAAGTTCGGGAGCTCCCTGAGTTCTGACCTGAGGCTTGTCCACTCGAGCCCGAAACACGAATGCTACCTTAACAGGGCCACATGCCCTATATTCATACGGGAGGGATTCCCCGATAACGAAACCCATTTTCCACAATACCGTCAACTCACGGGGAAAGGGGAAATGATGGACTCCATGATGCAATGCTCCCAACTCTTTACCGGACGCAAAGCAATGCTACTTGTCAATATGATAATTACCTAATATACAGCTAAGTTTTACATGTGTGCTCCAAGGGCATGTCGTCAACAACGAGGACCGCAGAGTGCACAACCGACCCGGCGCCCCTCGTTGCTCACTATCCTCTCTCTAACTCCTTTTTTTTTTTTTTTGATTTTTCATTTTCTAATTTTTTATTTTTTTTTATTTTTATTTTTTTTTTAAGGGGAAGGTTGGGAAATCGGGAAGACGGAAAGGGCAAGGATGATTGAAAGGTCATGGGCTGGGACTAAAGGTAGGACATGGCTCCCTCCGGAAATAAGGACGCATGGAGAAAGCCAAGGCTCGCGCAGGCAGGGGCGCATCCCTGAAGTAGACAAACACCACTGGGACTGTGGGGAACATCTACCCGCTACCCTATCGTTCTCGACAACACCCCTGGAGCACACCCTTTTGAAATGACAAAATCCCTACTCACACAGAGACCACCAATCATTCCCCCCCACCCTGTCAGCGCGCTTACCCCTTTCTACATAACTTCAATTTCGAGATATGCGTGGTAATCTCCTTCGAATTACCACCCGGCTCTTCCAACCGAGCCGTCACCGGTGACGCGAACCCCAGGATACGATATGGCCCCGACCAACGATAGCATAACTTAGCGGCTCTTTTGTTCACAGCTGAGCTGATCGGATGGCTTTGACAGTAGACCCAGTCTCCGGTCTGAAAGGGGTTAGGAATTCGCCCCTGATTGTATCGTCGACGGACCCGCTCGTGCGCTCGCAGCAAATTCTTCCGAGCCTCCCTCCACCTCTGCAGTTCCATTATCTGGCTCCCGTGGTAGAAGATCATCAATATTCCATAAGTTAGTCAACGGGAGTGCAGGCGAGAATCCAAACATGATCTCAAAGGGAACGGCCTTATGACTGTCATGCAGGGCCGTATTAAAGGCTAGCTGTAACCACTTCAGATTCTGGTCCCAGGTGGTCTGTTGCTCAGTGTGATAAGCAATGAGTGCGGACCTGAGATTCCTATTGAATCTCTCCGCATGGGACGGCTGTGGGTAATACGGAGAAGTGGTTACATGTCTGATTCCGCTGGCGAAACACATCCGCCGGAACTCACCCGAAATGAACTGGGGGCCATTGTCGGAGACAATGATGGTCGGAAGACCGAAATGCTGAAAGATGTGGTTCTGGAGCGCGCTTATGGTCAAACGAGCCGTTGCCTGCCGTAAGGGCAGTAGCCAGGCAAACTTCGAAAAAGCATCCACACAGACAAGTAGGTAAAAATTACCTGACTTGCTACGCGGGAAGGGTCCCACGTAGTCGATGAATAACTTCTCCATCGGTCTGCTCGCCACGTCCGATGACAACAACCCTAACCTAGTGTTCTGGGCAGGTTTACTCAAGCCACACAGATGACAGCTCTTAACCCTTGTAGCAATGTCCCTATCCATGCCCTTCCAGATGAAATGACTTCTAATGCTGGAAATGGTCTTCGAAATTCCCTTGTGGCCTCCTGCTGGGGAATTATGATAATAACTGAAGACCATGGGCACTAACTTGCTAGGCAGCACGATCTTAGGGGCATGTCCCTTTCTTTCTCTACAACACAGGACGCCCTTGGACAAGAAGTAAGGGGCCAGTACGTTACCCTCCTTTATATTCTGGATGATAGGACCCAGCTCTTCATCATTCAACTGATGGGGCAACACATCAGTGAAGGCTAACGGAAAGTCTAGTAGAACAGAACAGGGTTGCTCAGATTGGATTTCACTGGGCTGGGAAAACATTCGTGACAAAGCATCTGCAACCACATTTTGAGTTCCCCTAATGTGTTGCACCTTGAACTTAAAGGATGAGATCTTGACCACCCATCTACAAATTTTACCCAGTGGCCGGGGATGAGCAAGAAGCCAAGAGAGAGCCTGATTGTCGGTCTTGAGCAGGAACTCGGCGTGTTCCAGGAAACGCCTGAACTTATCTAGAGCGTACACAACAGCTAAACACTCTAGCTCATACACGGAAGACTTTCTTTCCTGCTGGGTCAATGTTCGGGAAATAAAGGCCACAGGCTGCCTAGCACCATCAACAACTTGGGACAGAACCGCCCCGAGCGCCACCGAACTCGCGTCCGTCTGCAGGATGAATGGCTGAGAAAAATCCGGCATCCGTAGCACCGGTGGGGAGATGATAGCTTCCTTCAAGGTTTCGAAGGCCTTCTGCTGACTCTCACCCCACACAAATTTAGCTCCCTTCTTTCTCAACTCGTTTAAGGCTGCAGCAATCTGCTGCGTTAGGAATAAATCTTCTGTAAAAATTAACCATGCCCACGAACCTGGCGATGCCCTTGGCATCCCTAGGCGGGGGAAAATCCCGAATACCCTGTGTCCTTTCAGGGTCCACAGTAACACCTCGGTGCGAGAGCAGATGCCCCAGAAATGATATACTCTCTTGTGCAATTCGCACTTTGTCCGGATTAACCGTGAGGCCCGCGTTTCTCAGCCTGCACATCACCTCGCTTAGATGACATAGATGTTCATCATACGTTTTGCTGTATACTAGCAAATCGTCTAAATAATTGAAAGTAAACTTAAATTTCACATCCTGAAATACCAGGTCAAGCAGACGCGTGAGGGTTTGAACGCCCACCGCCAGACCCATAGGAACCCGCGTATACTGGTATAAATTCCACGGGACGCAGAACGCAGTGTAAGGTCTGCTTTCCTTGGATAAAGGGATTTGGTGATATGCGGCATTGAGATCAATTATGGTGAAGTACTTGGCCTCACTAAACCAGTCAAAAGCCGAGTGGAGATCCGGAAGGGGAACCGAATCCACCTCAATGTTAGCGTTCAATTTTCGGTAATCAATCACCATGCGGTGCTTACCCCCAGGCTTGGGTACCAGGAACGCTGGACTGGCATAACTGGAATTGGAAGATTCAATGACCCCTTGCTCTAACAGCTCTTGAACCTTCTCCCTTAGAACGGCGGAGGGGCGAATTTATACGGATGTGACCTCACTATCTTGGAATCAGTTAGACGAATTTTGTATTCCAATAAATGTGTGAGTCCCAAAGTAGGAGTTAGCACTGAGGGAAATTTCTCACACAGTTGGTCTAAGGCCTTCTGCTGAGCGGGAGTGAGATGGTCTCGTGCAGAATCGGGACAAGCTACCTCTTGGATACCTCCCTTAGCTCCCTGGTATCCAAGGAAAGGAATAACCCCCCGATTAAATTTGAAATAACATTGGTGCCCATGGATGTCCAACACGAGACCACTTATGGTGATGAAATCGGCACCAACGATACAATCAACTCCCAGAGCCGGAGAAACTAGAAAAGGCCACACCCAAGAAAAACCATCGATCTTGAATTTGAAGGAAATCACCCGGGAGATGGGCAGGATTTCCCGTGACGCAGTCCAGCATACTACGGACGACCGATCCGACCCTTTTATTAAGCCCTGCTTTTCAAGGTCCGCATATACTCGAGATGAGATGATAGATCGGGCTGAACCGGAGTCAACTAACGGTCTGAGTTGACCCTTCTTTACCTCGAGCGACAGGAAGGGGCATACCGAAGCCTTTTGCGGGACAGTAGCAAGGACCTTGATATCAGAAGAGTCAAGACCTATCCTTGGCCTGGAGGCACTTGAACACCGAAAAGTCTGAGGACGAGGGGAAGACAACCTCCGACTTGTCTTCCCCTGGCAACTTAGTTTTTTGAAGACCGGACCCTCGGGGGAAGCGTTGGACGCAGACCACCCTCCGGACAATCACGGGCAACATGCCCCTGTCTTCGACAACGAAAACAAACCACGCCTCTCAACGGTCC
The DNA here is from genome assembly GCA_034769895.1 of Magicicada septendecula. NCBI lineage: Eukaryota > Metazoa > Arthropoda > Insecta > Hemiptera > Cicadidae > Magicicada > Magicicada septendecula. The sequence goes on from CM068371.1 coordinate 147,809,012, forward strand.
ACCTCGATCGCCGGTGATTCTTTCCGGTCGGGGTTGGGACTGAACGACACGTCGTTCCACTGCTCGAAACTTGCCCGTATGGGCCCGCGGGACTCATCAATCGCTTGTATGGCACGGGATAACACACTCATCTTATTGAGGTCTTCATAGCTGCGTGGTTGCTCGGCAAAAATCAAACGCGACCTCTCCTGGGGAGTGACCCCCTCAACAATCATCTGTACCACTTCGACGTCGGGCAGTCCCAACCCTAAAATTCGTACAGCTTCACGGATACTAAGCGCAAACTCCACAAAACTCTCCCCGTGGGCTTGCACCCGATAACAATGCTTATGCTGCAGCTGCTCCCGCAATCGGCCAGGCACGCATGCGTCCAACACCCCCCGATGGAAAGACATCACACTGCCACCACATCTTATAGTTTGCGCGACCCGCTCAGCCATGGACCCCCGACAGTAGGGATACACGAGCTCGAGGAGGGTGCCATCCGACATCCCCGGGAAGTCGGACAGCTGGAACAAAATTTTGAAAAAAGCCATCAGCTTATCCACATCCAGACCATCAACGACCGGAAGCTGCTGGATAATGGAGGAAAGGGGGTTAGGTAACTTGTTATATGAAACATTCGACCCGCCCGAGAACATCGGCAATCGAGCCGGCGGACTCGGCGTCTCCCCCATGTCCAACTCAGGAGGCTGGGGAGAGTTCACGGGAGGGTGAGATTTCCCGGGCTCGAAATTCCGCAACGCTTCCGCTACCTCTTCCGAGATCAACTTCAGCGTGGCGCTGACTTCAGCGATCGTAGTTTGGGCGGACAAGTTCTCCAGTCGATGTTGCAGGTACTCCGCCCGTTGACGCACTCTCTGCCTCGCCCTGAGGCTGGACGGGGCCGACTCCAAATCTTCCATCACCTCCCGCAACTCTCCCCACTTCTCCTGGCACAACTCGAGCTCCGCTGTCACATCGGTAATTTTCACAATCGACGTCACCCCTCCGGAGGAGAGAGCGTCCCTTAACTGCTTCCTCAAGGAAGCGACATCCCCTTGGGGCCTCCCACCCCGGGACTTAATTTCAAACTCTAGCTCGTGTTTAAGAAACAGGTCGGGATTCATCCCACTCATGCCGCCAACCGCTCTAATTATCACGCACGACACACAACAATAAATAACATGAAAACACCAAATACTGAACTGGAAAACCTTGAGTACTATCCTTCCATCAAGAGGCCCCCGGGTTCTCTAGCGCTGCGGAGACCTGGCCTACTTCTGAACCACCTACTAACACCACAGAAGGAAACAAGCAACAACCAACAATACCTAACATAGGCCTACATAACATCAAACATCAATCCGACACACACACGTCTCACCAACACATAACTAACAGACACAAACTAGTAATCAGAATTCGCAACACAGGAATTTAGTCGGTGACGGTACCGACTTCTGATCGGGCCATACCGCATCCGGCTAATGCCACACGCTATACTCCGACCTCGAATCCCCAACATTCTATCACCCAGGCAACGCTTGAGACCCCCCGGCAGTTCAACATCTCAAATTTTCCGAGCACAAATACCCGCCCCGTGGTGCGATCAGACTCACAAGTTATGCAACCTAACCTAGCATACATGGGCATATACCTAAAAAAACCAATAGCATGATAATAGCATAGTATTTCCGAGTTTGCAAGCCCCGTCACACCCAAGGACCCAAGGGTTCAACCCTAGAATGAACCACGCTCTCTGCTACCATTTGTAACCCCTCTTTCCCTTTTATGCTTTATAAAAAAAAATAATCCTTTTTTTTGTTTTTTTTTTTGAAAGAGATGCCACTCGTTATTTAAAACTAGGCAAGAGCCTAGAGAAGCCAAAAATGCGCTGGGTCCAGTATGACGGGACTTGCAATTAAACTCGGTTGTTAATCAACAATAACAATTTTTATTGTTGCCCCCATAATTCATTACATGCAAGTATCACAATCAGCAATAAATAACAAAATACATAATAAATAAGTAGTGTCCACATGTTCCTTAAATTGTATAAATAGACAATATATATATCCAGCAACATCCCATAAATTATATAAATTCCCCCCCCCCTTAAATAACACTTAACATTAACATCACATATAGAAACATAAAGACACATAGATTCATAATAGCATCACAATACTCATGTTCGACCTGGCAGACAGGCAGTATTTCTATAAAGCCCCAAAACCAGCAATCATAAATATTTAACTTCCAGCCACAATTGGAATTAATCCTTTAAGACCCATAATTCATTTACTCCATTAAATGAAACCCAAAAAAAAATTTTTTTTAACCCGAAAGGATGATAATGACTAATAAAAGCATAATGATAGGCCGGACAGCCCATATGAATTGATAACATCTAATAAATTGCCCATTATGAGCATATGAAAATCTTTAAGTTTCTTGAACTGTATACAAGTGGGAAAAACCCTTATCACCTAAGCTTAAGCAGTCGGCATAATTTTCTAAAATGTTAATTCTTGTGTTACAAATACAGATGTATACATGTATCAGGAAATTGTTCCTTAATGAAAATGATTTAATTCAACAGACAGGTCCAGCAAGCAAGTCAGAACCTAAGTTACAATAATCAGTAGCATCAGTATGCTTTTACAATGTCAAAATTATCAGTATATGCCCACAAAATATAAAATTTCTTTTCTCTTAAAGTCACACATCTGTGTATAATTGATTTTACAATAACAGCCTGTTGTATCTTAGCAGATGTGGAAGCGCGCCAGCATGTGCCAGACTATATGAGACAGGTATCAGACCTGCCTAAAACTGTACCAACATGTGCCTAACTTGAGGAAAAAACTATGTCCATTTTACACCCGAAAACAGCCTGAAAAACGAAACCCCCAGCCCTTAAATGTTAAACCAAAATGAGAATAATGTATGAACCCCGTTCTGAACCAGCCGGAACAGAACCAATAACATATGACTTAATTTTTATATCGAAAGTATAATGACACTAAGGCCCTTGTATATATAAAAAAATATATATAAGAGTAAAAAAAACTCTGGCACGCTCCCCCAGTGCAGCACACAATTACAATCATAGTACTGTATAGTTATGGAGTAATATTATAAAAGTCAAATAATGTTTATAATGAATGTTCAGTTGACACACCCCAGATCGGACTGTCTAGCAGCGTGGGCACATGGTTTAAAAAGAAAACAATTTGTAACTCAGATGAACGGCGGGCCAGGCCAACGAAAAATAATAAGAGTTTATATCACCTTAATAGCATGCGTAGTATGCATCTTATGGCTGGTCAACAAACTCCCTCCTCCGAACAGGTGCGTGTTGGATGGTTCATGGCTGGTGAAGGTGTCGGTACACCAGCAGAGACCAAAATCTCCGACTGGGAGCGAGAACCCTAAGAATTCACAAAAGATTAGAAATTCTGTTCGCTAAAATATGCACCCTAGTTCAAGGTAATAACCTCAGAACGGGCCTTCCAACCAACTCAAGATAAATGCATAAGTTTTTTTTTTTTTTTTTTTTTTTTTTTTTTTTTTTTTTTTTTTTTTTTTTTGAAAATGGCCTGAGGAGTAATCAAGTCTACAAGGTGATAACGAACTCACTAAATAAAAAAAATAATCTTAAAAGTTGTACAGTAAAGAGTCACTTGCACTAGCTCTAACCAGTGCCGACATAATCCAACAGGTCGGCCTCACCACGTGGCAACACAATTATCGTAATTTGACAGAAAATGACCACATTAAAGGCACTTACAGTTACACACAAATAAAATATTAATAGTGTTTCATCTAAGGGTGGTCTCACAATTTATTTTTACAGCCATAATTAATAAAAAAAGGAACACTCTTGCAGTCCCGTGCGTGTACATACGTAACCCACACAATTCAACTCCGTCTATACGTACTGACTTTACCTATAATTTTATATAATAATATAACAAATGATTACAGTGACTGTTGTATAATAATTAAAGAATTACTGGCCGTATATACGGAACATCAAATAAATTTACAACACACACACTCGTCTGATCGCCTCACGTACATTCTGTTCTCGCATTCGGCTGAATATGTTTAAGTTTAATTATTTTCTTATTATTCAATCATCTTCTAGTATACTATAATCACTCGCCGGGAAGTCTTGAAAATCTAGCTTGCCATTAGGTTGAGAAGAAACTACGCAATCACTGTCTGTCCGATGGTCGGGAGCCTGTTGATTCCTTTAAAGACTGCGTGGGACTGTGAGCTACATCAGTAACACAACGAACGGCTAACTGCGCCGCGAGATGGCGCGGGCAGTTTCAACAGTGCAGTCTAGATATCGGCGTTCTAATCGACATTGATACCCGCTATTATAATTGAAAAACGAAAAATTTTTTATACCTTCGATCGCCGGGTTATGCAAACACCGGCACAGTAGTTCTGTAGTACAAAAACAGACAGCAGCACAGGCAGTGGCCATCAACAATGTCCCCCTGGTCACCAACAATATAATACACTAGGTGCGTAGTTTATATTATTATTATACTCACCTAGTCTTATGTGGAAAGTGCGTGCATTGTTCTTTTGTTCTGATTCTTGCATTTTGTTGTGTATTTATATATATTATTAATTGTTATTGAATATAAAATGGAAACAAGTGTTGGTGTAGTTGAAACTGAAATAGGTGCAAAATAGTGCCTGTCATGAACCTACAACCACACATATTTACAGCTCAAAAGCAACACAACGGATCAAAACGGTTCTGTCACAAAACAGAATGTCGTTCCAGTGTGCGAACAGCCTAAGGTTTAAAATAATAAGTTTCTATCCATTATATTGTGAATAGTGCTATTCATAGGCCAGAGTTATCTGCCATTGTTAGAAGAACTAAGACATTGGCAAGTACGTTCAAGAATTCATAAGTTATGTTTTAAATTTCAATACACTGTTGAAATGTACAACATTTACTACTGCTTTTATATTTTGTACAGCTTTGTTTATAGCTAAAATAATTTAAAAATTTGTGGAACGTTGGAGAGCAATGATTTTTACATTATAAAGGTTTAAAAATTATAACCGAGTAACTTCAATTTTTGGATAACTAAATTTTCAAGTCACACAGTACATATGAGCGATAAACCCATACATGAGTATTTCCCCATCTCCCCTATTATGACATGTAACTTCTCAACGAATTGTGAAGCTACAGTCAGAGCCCGGGCTTTAAATGGGCTGACTGGGCAAATGCCCAGGGCGCCAAGGAACGAAAAAAAAATATGTGTTAAGACAGTAGACAGTTGAGTGTTATTGTTAAAATTCTAGGAATGAAGGAAACTATGTTCGGATGCATGCTGGCACACGCCACTGTACACTGTACTGTCGGCTGTCACGCCTATCAGTGAACACGAAAAACCCGTATAGGCCTATCACAAAACATTTCGTAGCGCCCTCTTCTTTACGTGCTGATGTGTAAACATTAGGCCTTAAGCAGCCAACAGGCATTTGGCGGGAACGCCTCACTAGTGTTTACATTGGTAATCTTTTTACTTGCGGCTGCAGATGGCGCTTCAAGCGTTATGATGTTGCTAATTTGCCAACCAGGCACGGCTCCAGGCAGGGGCGAACCGTGCCACCGCCCAGGGCTGCAGATTCCGGGATGTTAAGTTTTGAAATTGAGGGAAAAATAAAATTATTCACTTAACACGTTGACTGCTAATCTGTCTGAAGCGCATGACATCGTGAAGCGAAATTTTTGTCTTCCTGTTTTATTCTTTCTATACCTTCATCTTTATAAAAACATTATCACTGAAATTATAAAAATACATAAATAACCATAATGACGTACACCGATGACGCACGGTGTGCGTCTCCTGCCGCTCATTTGCAACTGATTATGCAACCCGCATGACACACCTCGCTCTTTTCGATAGTTTGCTTTCTGGGGTTTGCAGATAAAGGAACATTTTGAAATGCATCATTTATTTATAAAATAGGTCATATCTTCTGTCGTATTTAACACTTTTACGACCACGGTAAATTTTATTTTTCTTCTGTGGGGACAAAGTCTATTTTTTAACAGGAACAGCCTTGTAATCAAGGATAAATAGTATTTAGTCACTCATTTTCCTTTGTGGGTCTAATAATATAAGAAAACATGTAGCGGGCGTATACGCCTGCTGGTTTCGCATAGCGGGTTGATATAGCTTTTGTCATGTATGAACCGCAGTGAGCATATAAAACAGCTTCGTTTGTGTGGAATGGCTCTGCGATGTCTAATGGCTCCTGTCCTATCCAATCGTGAGAACCTACTGAAGGAATATGTAATGAATAATATTATATTACGCATAGTTTCCTGTATGTGTGTGTGTGTGTGTGTGATGTTTGCCTCACGTATAGCCTTTTGATAAACGATCAGCGGCAGATGTCGCCTGATATCATTACTCAATATCAGTAACTTGCAACTCTTATTGACAACAAACTTATTCACACTGCAGTTAAAAATATCGGTATGGAGAACCATACATGACTTCCATGTTCTAAGATTTATATTTAAAATCATTTTTGAAATGAAATATTACCATAGAAACTACTTCTTTCTACTTACTGCTTCAGCCTTAACCACAGTACTCTGGTCACTAACGTATACCACCTCACGTTATCGCACTTGATTTTCACTGATGATGGAAGTCAATGGCATTGCTGAAATGTCTGGTTTTGTAGAAAACATTGGACTATGGCCAAACATCCCGGGAAGGAATTTTAACAAAAACTACTTCTTTGTTGCCGATAACGTAGTACACATATATATAAAAAATATGCATAAAATTAATGGCTTGTATAAGTTAATGAGTGATCTCCATTAAGTATTGCTCAAGTTTCCAAAGTTTTAGTATTATGATGTCCGTAATTAAAACATCAGAGCAGGTTTAGTGTGTATGAGGGTACACCGTGGACAAAAATTTTCAACATTTCCTATTGAGCGTTGCTTAGAGTAAAGCTGCGAATCTACAGTGTACGTTTCACAGAACAAACACGCGGAAAAGAAGGAGCGCTCCGAAGTCACTCATGGGCCCTCAGCATCTTGCAGAGGGTTCATTCCCTAAAGACGAAAAGTCTGTCTATGAATCGTTCCTCTGTAAACACGTGCAGTTACACTGCCCAGCGATCCACAGGAAGCAAATCGCTATCCACGCTGGACACTTTTTCGGCTTGCACGCGTTATGTTGGTGTGGGTTTTGGCACTTTCCATTTAAAAAGCGTGCAAATGTAAGAAAATAAACATGAGTGAGACCAGAAATAACGCGAATTTTGTGTGTGTGTGTGTGTGTGTGTGTCTTCCCTGCCTTTTTATTGCAGTAATCATAATAATAAAATGGAAACGTAAACATTACATAATTGAGATATGCTTGCCTGCCACGAACGATATATTTTCACTCATACATGATTTACACTAAAATGAAAAAATTATAATTTTATTGCCTGGCAACAAAATTATTTTATTTTTAACAATTACCATTGTTTGAAAAAGTTTAAATGAATTTTCAAGTACTTTACTGTTGTTAAAACGTAAAAGGATGCAGGTAAACTACCCCTTCCCCTCAACCGATCTTCACCAAAATCAAAAGTCCTTGAGACCTCTACAATTCAGGGAGGTATGCAAAAAATTATTTGATTCTGTTTGAATTTGCGGCTGTTATCGTTTGCCATAGAAAATTACCCTTGATAAAAAACTATGACGATTTAAAAAAATAGTTTAAATAGCACAAATTAAATTTTTGTTCTTATAACAAGTAAGAGTATTATCCACCCCTTATCTGTACCTAGATTCCTGTATCAACGTGCAAATTGTCCAGTACGAACACGCAAAGTACGAAAAATAATAATCGAAAAATAATAATTCCGTTAATTAAATAAAAGACTTACTAATAAAAAGGGAAATTCCTGACTCATAACCAAAAGGTAGCATAAAATATTACTAGTTAATTAATGAATAATTAATACTACTAAAGGAACGAACTACTTTCTCAGCGCGTAAAACCGCGCCAGCTTACAGACTCCTCGCCGCTAAACAATGCCCCATTCGCTGGAGAAACTTCGACATGTAAGGATGTCGCAAATGTGTAGTCAAGTTACACGTAGGTGTATACCGCTCAAATACTATACAATCACGTTAGTAGTTATTTTGATTTAACCCAATGTAGCGTTGGGAAATAATAATAAAAAATAGTAATGTAGTGCGTGAAGAAATATGGGTAATATGTAATAATAAAAAAAAGAACTTAGCCGACACATCTCTTGACAAACAGTAAATGGTAAGATATGTTCCTTACCATATTTTAGTGCTGCTCAAATAATAACTATTAAAATGTAAAATGTGAACAACCGACTCCAGAAGAAGAAAATTATAACAACAACCGTATGAACTTCTAGTACCAGAATCCAATCGTCATGAACTAGACTACCTTTCGGAAACAATCAACCATATGGAGCATCAAGAGGAAAATTGTATCACACCCAAGAAGACGACTGAAGAAGACTATCACGGACCCCACCCCAGCAAACTTATGTTCTACTCAGGTGATATTAAATCATAACATTTGTGATAATTTGTTTCAACAAAAAGTAACAAAAGAACTGTAAAGAGCTTTTGATAACTTAAAGATTAACATATAAATATTTGTAATCTCTGTAATGATATAGTAATAACATTACGATGTTTAGAGGTAAAGTAATTCTAAAATTTACACCAAACTATTCTTCAAATAATTTGGTTGAAGTTGTGATAAATTAAAATATAGCAAAGTTGAGACCCGGATCCGAGGTACTTGAAATAATACCTAGCTGAATGGTTTTGAGATAAAAAGAATAAGAAGTAAAAATTTAAAGAATATTTAATGCAGAATTTATTAGAATCTTTCTTTTAAAAGTAAAGTAAAGTATGAGATATAAATATGACAATAAAGAGATGTTTTCGCTAACACCCAGCGAGTGAATAAATTTATGCAATCCTTGACTAATTCCTGATATATAATTTGTTATAATTTGTTGGTAAGTAAAGTTTACTAACAACGGCAGCTAGTTTAATTAACAGGTAACAATTGAACTGGTTCCCGGTTTTTGTAATGTCTTGACAAGGGAGACGTTATAAAACGTTGCAGGTAAACTACCCCTACCCCTTAAACGATCTTCACCAAAAACAATAGGTCTTGAGTACTCTACAAATCAGGGTTGTATGCAAAAAATTATTTGATTCTGTTTGAATTTGCGGCTGTTATCGTTTGCCATAGAAAATACCCTTGTTAAAACAAAACGTTGCAGGTAAACTACCCCTTTCCCGTAACCGATCTTCACCAAAAACAATAGGTCTTGCGAACTCTACAATTTAGGGCTGTATGCAAATAATCTTTTGATTCTGTTTGAATTTGCGGCTGTTATCGTTTGCCATAGAAAATACCCTTGTTAAAACATAAAACGTTGCAGGTAAACTATCCCTTTCCCTTAACCAATCTTCACCAAAAACAATAGGTCTTGAGAACTCTACAATTCAGGGCTGTATGCGAAACATTATTTGATTCTGTTTGAATTTGCGGCAGTTATCGTTATCACCGAAACCCATACCAACATAACGCTTGCAAGCCGAAAAAGTGTCCAGCGTGGATAGCGATTTGCTTCCTGTGGATCGCTGGGCAGTGTAACTGCACGTGTTTACAGAGGAACGATTCATAGACAGACTTTTCGTCTTTAGGGAATGAACCCTCTGCAAGATGCTGAGGGCCCATGAGTGACTTCGGAGCGCTCCTTTTCCATATGTTTGTTCTGTGAAACGTACACTGTAGATTCGCAGCTTTACTCTACGCAACGCTCAATAGGAAATGTTGAAAATTTTTGTCCACGGTGTACCCTCGTACACACTAAACCTGCTCTGATGTTTTAATTACGGACATCATAATATTAAAACTTTGGAAACTTGAGCACTACTTAATGGAGATCAATCATTAACTTATACAAGCCATTAATTTGATGCATATTTTTTATATATATGTGGACAACGTTATCGGCAACAAAGACGTAGTTTTTGTTAAAATTCCTTCCCGGGATATTTGGCCGTAGTCCAATGTTTTCTACAAAACCAGACGTTTCGGCAATGCCATTGACTTCCATCATCAGTGAAAATCGAGTGCGATAACGTGAGGTGGTACACATTAGTGACCACAGTACTGTGGTTAAGGCTGAAGCAGTAAGTAGAAAGAAGTAGTTTCTGTGGTAATATTTCATTTCGAAAATGATTTTAAATATAAATCTTAGAATATGGAAGTCATGTATGTTCTCCATACCGATTAGTAGAGGGAAAGTGAGCGTTAGAAAACACTTCCGGGTTCCAGTTGAAAACACTACCGGGTTCCAGTTCATGACGTCATAGAGGCACTGGCAGCTGGTGTCCGAGCTGTCCATGTGACGTCACTGTTTTGTGTATGTGTGTGTGTGTGTGTGTATGTGTGACTGAAACACTTCCGTGTTCCAGTTCATGACATCATACAGAGGCTCAAGTCGCTGGCGTCCGCATGGCTAAAACCTGTTTCAAGACGTCACGGAGGCCGTGGTTTCTGCATGTCCAAAATTTGGTAGCCGAAAACAATGTGTAGCGGATGGGGGTACCCGGAATTCGGCGGTTGCCCGGACGCGCAGAGGCTATGTCATCGGGTACCGTTACTCGAAATTTTGGGGGTATCGGGTACCGTTACCCGAAATGTTTAAATCAACGGATGGGGGTACCCGAAATTTGTGGGTACGCCCACATGACGCATGTATAAAACACTGGTTATGACGAAACAGGAGGCTGGGTGGATATGCTAGCTGGTTCGACGATTACGTGATGTCTGAAATTTGACACCCGAAATGTTTAGAACAACGGATGGGGGTACCCCGAAATTTTTGATGTTCAATATTTGACAACCGAAATGTTTAAAACAACGGATGGGGGGGGGGGTACCTGAAATCTCTTGGTGTCCGAAAGTTAACACCCGAAATGTTTAAATCAACGGATGGGGGTACCCGACATGACGCATGTGCTCGACTGCGAGGCGAGACAGTTGGTTTCTGTTATGTGTAAAAACAATGGGTATATGTTACATCATTAGTGTTTTATGATGTTAGTAGCTTATGACGTTACAGATTAATGAAGGAAGCGAAGCTGTGAAGTTGGATGAATCTGTTATATTGAACAGGTATAAAATATAACGCTTTTTTCCGCAATAATAACTAATTATTGATATATGGTATGTCATTGGTTTATGACGAGACGGAACACATGTTCATCCTAGTGGTTATCATCGCGTCTATTATTCACTGTCTTCTCATTAGACTCATTGCGTCTAATCATTTTCTTGCATACTTAACTATTTATAGCTGCAACTTTAATGCTGTGTAGCGAGCAATGTCCTGACTTGACCGAGCGACCCAAGAGCGATGTACTAGGTTGTCCTCAAAATATAAAAATTACTTCCAGCTCAAGTACTATAAATGCAGCAGCAAAATACATGTAAGTCGCTCTGTAGCCACTCACGTAGATCGAGCACGTAGGTAAGCGCTGACTCCTTGACTATTTGTTGATTATTTAATACAATTTTTCAGGTTGTGTAATTATTATCACTGAATAATTAGTTATTATTGTGAAAAATGTGTTATATACTTTGTATATATATTTTATAGGATGGTAATGCACTTTCAGGTTTTGTATATATGTTAATTTTGTATCGAATCGTATAAGGTAACTTGATCTATCGCGGACCATTCGATTGAACCGCTAATGCGTGTTGTAATAGTACTATTCCGTTCACAATGCTACAGGTTAATCTGTAACAGTGTTATATTACAGATGTGACTAATACGTGTATTAAAAATAATATTTTTAAACTTTGTGTGTATGTGTGTGTGTGTGTGAAACGTAACAACTGTGATAATTACTGATTCAACTGAATAACTAGATTTTGTGTGTATATTTTATAGTCATATGTTATATTGTTTATTTTTTTGACGGAACGTTTAACTACCGTGTGCTAGTGGAATGCAGAAGTTGCTTTGCTGCAGGGCATAGAGACCATTCTCTGCACTTGCGTTCAGTATTGTGTCTGTTTTTGCAACGTAGCGCAGCGTTATGTATTTTATTTTGTAAAATAATGTTATATTATGGAATATGTCTGTGTCTAATACATACCACTGTTAGTTAGTTCATGTGTGTGTATGTGTTGTAATACAGTGTGACTCTAATCTGTTATATGTTTGTGAACCAATGTTACATTTCAGGAGTTATGGAATTTATCTCCAAGTATGTATATTACCCATTGATTTATATACAGACTGTATGTTTTTAATGTATAACTAGATTTTGTGTGTATATTTTCTGTTGAATCGTACATCGTAAACGACCGGGTTCTGTCTGTCATATTTTACACGTAACTCGTTTTACCGCGGGGTATACAACACTGCGATTGTTCTGTTGTAAGCAGTCGGTCACCAGAGCGAAATTTTACTATTGTTTTAATATATTATAAAACAGATTCAATCATTTAAATATTATTCTATCGTGGGTGTATACTCGTATAGGTGGTTTATTTATTTTTTCGTGTAGTTATAAGCTTCGTATATGTTTGTAGTGAAATGTACCTTATTTCGTGTATATGAATAAAACAACTTTGTTTGAAATTACCGTAAGTACATTATTTTATATTTAATGTCATTATAGTAATATTGTGTACGCATACTACGAAGGTTTATTTATTTTTTGTCAATGTAACTTTTTCTTTCTGCAGGCAATCAGTGTCATATTTCATGTGTTATTGCATTTTGCTGTGTTCCTATACATATAAGTATGTATATTTAAATATACAACAATGGTTTATTTTTTTCTGTGAATGTACCTGTATATTATATTCGTTTTAATTTGTATAATTATAAATAATGTTGAACTCGCGTTTAGTATTGCATCTGTTTTACATCATAGCGCAGCGTTACGAAATTTTTCTGTAACTAATACACACAACTGTTAGTTAGTTCGTATGTGTGTGTATGTGTATGTGTGGGAAGCAGCTCAAAAACTGGTTTTTCAAACGAGCTATCTCTCTCGTGATGTGGTTGTCCTCGAACGTTGTGAAAATAATCTATTTTTGTAAGTGTTCTATATGTAATATCTTTCTGTATATGTTGATATCGTTCTGCTGTCATTATGTATGTGTCTGATGCACTATATTGAAAAATGAACAGATCATTAACTGAAAGTGTACACGCACTGTTGATTGATATGCGTTATGTTATAAGAAATTATAAAACTCATTTATAAGAAATATAAAATCATTTTATTAATACATTAAATCCATTATTAATACGTCTTATACATTTAGTAATACATTATTTGTTTGTGTTAATGAAAACGCGCGCGCACGCACACACGCACACACACACACACAATACAAAAATAGTATATGAAAATATTGTTATAGAACATAATTGCAGAGAAAAAATATTATACAAAGACAAATACTTTATATATATATATATATATATATATATATATATATATATATATATAACTGCTTCATAGTTACATCAGTGAAACAAATACATCTGCATTGATCAATAACATACAATAACATACACAGCGATAGTGATATATCACTGTTATGTATGAATAATATTGAGATACATTATTACTGTTGTGGTTTATACAGAAACGTAATTTACTTATAATTTAAGTATAGTGTTAGAGTTACAATTAAAGTTTTTTCCAGTTGCTCAAAAATTAAACATAATATATTTATACATCAAGGTGGTACAAATAAAATTTTAGTTCATAAATAATCACAGTACATTTTATGTCATGGTTTAAAACCAATAATTACCAGCACCCCACTTTATCGTATAGCATTCCTCATTATAAAATTTTGGTGTACAGATTGATGAATAACGGATAAAATCATGTTTCATATAATACATATTTCCAAACGACTTCTGTCTAGATAATACATGTCTATTGTAATGAATATAATTTATATTGTGATATTTACAGAATGTAATTGGAATTTCTCTTAAGAACGAAAACAATGTGTAAAATTGTGTATTGATGAATTCATTAAAAGCTTTTCTCAAGTTCACGATATTTTTAGTAAACGTTATACATTTCCATCGATTCAGTTTATAATGATTGTTTAACAGAACCTCGAACTGTTCATAGTTAATATTTGAATACAATTTAATTAAATCTCATTGACAATAAAGTGTTTTAATTTTAGGGAAATAACCCAATTCTCTACTCAGAACTTTTAGAGTAACGTTACATTCAACATATTTTTTTCCAGTATCTAATTCAAAAATTAAACATAATATATATATACATCAAGGTGGTACAAATAAAATTTTAGTTCATAAATAATCACAGTACATTTTTAATCATGGTTTAAAAAAACAATAATTACCAGCACACCAACACACCCTTCCACACTTATTACTACCACACTTTATCGTATAGCACTCCTCATTATAAAATTTTGGTGTACAGATTGATGAATAACGGATAAAATCATGTTTCATATAATACATATTTCCAAACCACTTCTGTCTAGATAATACATGTCTATTGTAATGAATATATTTTATATCGTGATATTTACAGAATGTAATTGAAATTTCTCTTAAGAACGGAAACAATGTGTAAAATTGTTTATTGAAGAATTCATTAAAAGCTTTTCTCAAGTTCACGATATTTTTAGTAAACGTTACACATTTCCATCGATTCAGTTTATAATGATTGTTTAATGGAACCTCGAACTGTTCATAGTTAATATGTGAATGCAATTTAATTAAATCACATTGACAATAAAGTCTTTTACTTTTAGGGGAATAACCCAATTCTCTACTCAGAACTTTTAGAGTAACATTACATCCAACATATTCTCTTGTCTTGTTTCTTTTTCTGAAAAAGAAAAAAGTAAAATAAAATTGAAGTATATATATATATATATATATATATATAGTCTACAAATCCATGTAAACAATAGTTGCGATACAAGATAAACGTAATGACTAACGCGATGTGGGTGTACACCGGCGAGCACAGACCACAAGAAACACTTTTCATCTTCTACATTTTTTACATTAATAATTCCTTTCTTACTGTTTGATAATTTCAATGGTGTAAGTAGAAAGCTCGACCCCACAAGAGGATTATATTTTGTAATATTTAATTCCACCCGCTTCATTATTTTTGCGCTAGCTATCGAATACTGTTCATCGATATCGTCATACTGTGACTTAGGTTCTGTACGTGATCTAAATACCGCATCACAATAAATATTTTCGGTGTTTATTAATTTTTTAAAGGATACACGAACTGCTAAATACCACTTTATATAATTATTTAATGGTACGGTTTCGTTACAAATTTTATCAATAATCTATTAATTTTTTAAAAGATAATGAACTACTAAATACCATTTATATAATTATTTAATGCTACGGCTTCGTTAAAAATTTTATCAATAACCGTGTTTGTAATCCTGTGCGCGTCATCACAGTGATAATTATACGAAGATGTACAACAAGCAAGGTGCTGCAAATAAACTTTAAATGTCCATAAAACAATTACAATGCACTTTATATATCTGTTATTCACGGTTTAAAAAAACAATAATTAGCAGAACAGCAACATATTCTAGCACAATTCATAGTACCCCACCAATATCCAGTTTTCTTATAACATGACTCATTATAAAATTTAGGTGTCCAGTTTGGTATGTAATAAGTAAAATCGTGTTTCATATAATACATATTTCCAAACCACTTCTGTCTAGATAATACATGTCTATTGTAATG
Organism: Magicicada septendecula; assembly: GCA_034769895.1. Lineage (NCBI taxonomy): Eukaryota > Metazoa > Arthropoda > Insecta > Hemiptera > Cicadidae > Magicicada > Magicicada septendecula. The sequence continues at coordinate 147,824,879 of CM068371.1, forward strand.
AATATATTTTATATCGTGATATTTACAGAATGTAATTGGAATTTCTCTTAAGAACGGAAACAATGTGTAAAATTGTTTATTGAAGAATTCATTAAAAGCACTCTTCATTTTCTCAATATTTTTAGTAAACTCTGTACATTTAAAATGATTCAGTTTATAATGATTGTTTAACGGAACATCAAACTGTTCATAGTTAACATGTGAATGTAATTTAATTAAATCACATTGACAATAAAGTCTTTTACTTTTAGGACTATATCCCAATTCTCTACTCACAACTTTTAGAGTAACGTTACATCCAACATATTCCCTTGTTTTGTTTCTTTTTCTGAAAAAATGAAAATAAAATTTGATATATAAAGAAATCCATTCATGATTACATTCAGGTTTTGTTCTCTCTCTCTCTTCCTCCCCATATCCATACTCTATTAAATTCACACTCACTTACTACATCACAATGTCTGTTATACGGCGGTGTACGACATATATCACCCTCACACTCGCACAAACAATTCGCCTCAACACATCTGTTCATCTCCCTGTAACTATAGAATAAACTATATATATATATATATATATATATATACATTTTTAAGGTTTTTGTTTCTCCATTACGAACATGTACAAGAACCGTACATGTCCGTATGGAAATCAAAGTAGTATTTTAATATTTTAAAATTAATTTTCACACACACACACACACACACACACACACACACACACACACACACACACACACACACACACACACACACACACACACACACACACACACACACACACACACACACACACACACACACACACACACACACACACACACACACACACACACACACACACACACACACACACACACACACACACACACACACACACACACACACACACACACACACACACACACACACACACACAATTCTTGTAAACCTAATATTAATATTAATAATAGTAATATATACTATACTTCTAATAACTATAATATATTATATACTATAATATAATATATACTAATACCATCCATATTTCGTTCAATTACTTTGTCTGAAAAAAAAAAAAAATGAAATTAATACACTTACATTTGTATACATATATGTGTGTGTGTGTGTGTGTGTTTATACGAGAAACATACTCACATAATCGATGTCTAGCTGAACACTCGTTTTCTCGTTTGGTAGTGGGACGTGCGATGTGACGCAAAGTGACAGCACACAAGGCTTCACAGCTTTTAGTTGCTCCTCTGTAAATACGTCAGCCCATCGTTTTGGAAGATAAACGTAAAAGCGTCCCTCTTCCGGCTGCGGGCAGGTCCCATCATCTTTTAAGTCGACTACAATCGATTCGCCGAATTTTGTTTTCACAAATTTCATTCCTAAAACGTGATACTTCACATTTAATTTTAAACTTGTTAAGTCCCGTTTTGGGAGAAATTTCGGTACAGATTTCGCGTTCGCAACGATTCCTTCCATGGCGAGTACTGATGACTGCATAGGGAAACGCTGGCGTATTTATTCTGTTTCCCCCGACCACGTTCCTTCCTTCTAAAGCGTCATCTCCTTCGGTCACGACCGGACGACGACACCCTACCCCGCACCCCGCACCTCCTCCGCAACGGTAACGGCTATAATTTTGCTTCCTACCCCACCCCGCGTCGTCTCGGGTCATCATCTGCTTTCGGTCACGACCGGACGATGACATTATACCCCGCACCCCCACACCGCACCCAGAGCCTCACCACCACCCCGCACCTCGCCTACATATTTTGTTCAATTACTTTGTCTGTCGCTCCGCAACGACCGGGTTTACCCCCCCCCCCCACCCCCACCCCGCACACCACTCGAGTCCGTCGGTCACGGTCACCCCGCACCCCACCCCGCGTCGTCTCGGGCCACCATCTGCTTTCGGTCACGACCGGTCGTACAACCCAGCCCCCCGTACCCCGCACCCTACATCCCGCGCGAGGCGAATCAACGAGCGCGCTTCGGTCAAGGTCGCCGGCATCCTGTACCCCGCACCTCGCCTACCTCTCGGTCACGGACACCGGCTGCAACCTAGCTCTCTACCCCGCACCACCATCCCACACCTTTACCCCGCACCGCATCGGTCACGGACGTCGGCTTTCTACACCGCACCCCCACCCTACCCCACCCACCGCAACGCGCGTCGTCGGTCACGACCGGACGACTACCTACCCCGCACCGCTGCTCCTCGCGAGGCCGATCGGTCAAGGGCGCGCGGCGACAGCGTCACCGGTTACCGGACTGTCTATATAGGGAACCGACGACGCGAAGCCGGCCTCACTCCTTTCACAATGACCGACAGCAGCAGCAGCAGCAGCGGCAGCAACAGCGAACACCGTGCTATCAATGAAAATGTAATTACTATAAAATTTATGATACTTGACAATACACTAAACACACAAACAGTATTATTAGATTACAAACACACGGTTATTGATCAGATTTGTAGCGAAGCCATAGCATTAAATAATTATATAAAGTGGTATTTAGCAGTTCGTGTATCTTTTAAAAAATTAATAAACACCGAAAATATTTATTGTAATGCGGTATTTAGATCACGTACAGAACTTAAGTCACAGTATGACGATATCGATGAACAGTATTCGATAGCTAGCGAGAAAATAATGGAATCCGTTGACAAATTCACGCGTGACGGAAGCGGGTGGGTCGAAAACGGTGTCGAGTCGGTGGAAATAAATATTACAAAATACAATCCTCTTGTGGGGTCGAGCTTTCTACCTACACCATCGAAATTGTCACACAGTAAGAAAGGAATTATTAATGTGAAAAATTTAGAAGATGAAAAGTGTTTCTTGTGGTCTGTGCTCGCCGGTATACACCCGATCGCGTGTAACCCGCATCGCGTTAGCCATTACCTTCCGTACGAAGAAGAAATAAACATGAAGGACATACCTTATCCCGTCGCAGTCAATAAGATAAAACGTTTTGAAAAATTAAACGAAAACATATCCGTTAACGTTTTTGGCTACGAAGGCGAGGTATATCCTTTACGTATTACTGAACATCGCGGTAGAAAGTACCACGTAAACCTACTGCTACTGTCCGACGCGAACACTACTCACTACTGCCTCATACGGAACCTTTCGCGTATGCTTTCGTCGTTGTCAAAACGAAACGGCGCTTCGTTTTACTGCAACTACTGTCTACACCGATTTTCGGACAATAAAGATACTAACGCGGCGCGAAAACGAGTTGAAGAACACGAACGCAACTGTTCTCAACACGGAGTACAGAAAGTAAAACTTCCTGACGAGAACGAAAAGTGGATGTATTTTAAAAACTTTTCACTTTGTCACCGCGTACCTTATACGGTATACGCTGACTTCGAATCGTTTATTGTTCCGACCACCGGTAAAAACGTGGCACATCATATACCAGCCAGTTTCTGCTATGTGATAGTTGACTGGATGGGAAACGCCGTCAAGGAACCTGTAATATACCGCGGTAAAGACGTGGTGGACACGTTCCTTCGTGTGCTTTTAGTCGACGTTCAACGACTCGATAGAAAGTTTAATAAACCGATCCAAATGACAGCGGCCGATGAACGGTCATTCCGAAACGCTACGCACTGTCATCTGTGCAAGAAGGCGTTAACGGATGACACGGTTCGAAACCATTGCCACATAACGGGAAACTATTTAGGCGCTGCTCACAATGCGTGTAATATAAATTACAAGATACCAACACACGTTCCGGTTTTTTTCCATAATTTAAGTGGCTATGACTCGCATCATTTGATGCAAGGTTTCGGAAAGTACAAGGAAGACGAAATAACGTGTATCGCTACTACAAGCGAACGTTACATCTCCGTTACACTCGGTCAGCTCCGGTTTCTCGATTCTCTGCGGTTCATGAACGCGTCACTTGAAAAACTCGTCTCCAACTTATCCGCGGATAAATTTAAAATCCTTAATCAATTTTACACGCGTAATGTTAATTTACTGTTGCGTAAAGGCGTGTACCCTTACGAATACGTTACGGACGATTCAAAATTTGACGAGAGGCAGTTACCGGACCGCGAACATTTTTACAACGGGTTGACAGAGTCGGATATAAACGAAGTAGATTACGCGCACGCTCGAGCGGTTTGGTCGGCTTTCGACATGCAAACGTTCGGTGATTATCATGACCTTTATTTAAAAACGGATGTACTACTGCTTGCAGATGTATTTGAAAACTTTCGAAACATGAGCCTGCAGTACTACGAACTCGATCCGTGTAACGTTTTTACCACCGCCGGTTTAGCGTGGAACGCGATGCTGAAAATGACAGGAGTTAGGTTAGAGTTACTCCGCGATATAGACGTACACATGTACATCGAAAGAGGTATCCGTGGCGGCTTAGCAGCAATTTCTAATCGGTACGCCAAGGCCAACAACCCGTACATTCCCGATTATGACGCAAGCAAGCCGCATAACTATTTACTCTACCTCGATTGTACCAACCTGTACGGAACGGCTATGACGCAGCCTTTACCACTGTCAGATTTTCGATGGTTGGAACGTACAGAGATCGATACGTTGAACGTGCACACGTTACGTGACGATGATGACACCGGTTATATCCTGGAAGTCGATCTGGGGTATCCACATTACCTACACGACTTACACAGTGACTACCCTTTAGCACCCGAAAAGTGTACTATTACGGACAGTATGCTTTCACCGTACTGCTATCGCATGAAGCTGTTAAAAGACTTTGTGTGTAGTAACGGTAAGGTAGAGAAACTGATAACGTCCCTCGAGGACAAGACAAAATACATTGTTCATTACAGAACATTGAAACTCTACCTCGAACTAGGAATGGAGTTGAAAGCGATTCACCGTGTGTTAGCATTCACACAGTGCCTATGGTTGAAACCTTTCATCGATTTTAATACGGAGCGACGAAAGGAAGCCAGAAACACCTTTGAAAAAGACTTTTTTAAGTTAATGAATAACGCACCGTACGGAAAATCGTTGGAAAACGTACGGAAGCGAATCGATTTCAAGTTAGTTCCAAACGAGAAGAAACTTCACAAACTAACCGCTAACCCCAGGCTACAACATTTTTTCATCTATAACGAGGACCTGGTAGGTCTCACGATGAAAAAAATATCCATTACACTGAACCGACCTTTGTACGTTGGGTTCAGTGTATTGGATATTAGTAAGCTGATTATGTATCGGTTCCATTACGGATTCACGATGAATACGTACGGGTCACGTGCACGTCTATGTATGACGGACACTGACTCTCTGTTGTACGACATTCGCACCGACGATGTGTACAAAGACATGGAGGAGCATCTCGAACTCTTTGACACGTCGGAGTACCCTAAGGCACATCCGTGCTATAGTGAAACAAACAAGAAAAAGTTGGGTACTTTTAAAGACGAAACAAATGGAATACCGATACTTGAATTTGTCGGGTTGCGCGCAAAATGTTATTCATTCGTTACGGCAAACGATAAAGAGAAAAAGGTAGCGAAAGGTGTGCCACGTTCCGCGATAGCTACACAGTTGAAACATCAACTTTATAAACAATGTGTAAAGACCACTTCTCAAACTTATACTACGGCGCAGACTATCCAAAGCGAAAAACATAACATATACACAAGAAAGCTTACAAAATTATCGCTGTCACCATACGATGACAAACGATATGTCTTGGATGACGGTGAAAAAACACTGGCGTACGGTCATTATAAACTCTGTCAACCCAGACGCGAGATAATTCAGCAAGCGAGAAAATCCGTTATAAATTATGCGTTTGATATACGTTGATATAAGACTCGCTTGCAGGAGCAACACACTGTCAGTAACGACGATGAAGTCGGTGAGGTTCAGTGAAAACGTAACGGTATATCTCGTACCAAAATTTTGCGATTCGCGTTTCGGGTGGCGATATGGAAAACGTACGCAAAACTATTGCAAAAGAATTGCACAGACCGGTGAGAAGGAACTTTCCCAGACGTCCGGTGGAGGTGAAGGGGTTACACGATCTCTACCAAGCGGATTTGGTGGAAATGATACCGCATGCCAAGTTGAACAAGGGGTACAAATATCTAATGACGGTAATAAACGCATTTAGCAAGTATGCATATGCGATTCCCTTAAAAACTAAATCGGGTGTTGAAGTAGCACATGCTCTCGAACCAATAATTGTAAAAAATAAAATGAAATACCTGCAAACGGATAAGGGGAAAGAGTACTTTAACACTACCGTACAAGCTTTACTAAAGAGATTCAACGTCAAACACTATTCAACGTATAGCGAGAAGAAAGCGTCCATCGTAGAGCGATTTAATCGTACGTTGAAAACGAACATGTACCGCGCGTTCAGCGAGCAAGGCCATTATCGGTGGTTGTCGCTTTTGCCTAAACTGGTGATGGAATACAACGACAGAGTGCATAGAACTATAGAGATGAAGCCGCGACAAGTCGACAAGAGCAACGAGAAAATTGTGTTGGAACGAATAAGAAAAAATACCGTACCGCGGAAAGTGAGCAAGAAACATAAGTTTAAAATAGGCGATCGAGTGCGTATCAGTAAATACAAAATCACATTCGCTAAAGGTTATACACCAAACTGGACGAACGAGATATATACAGTGCACAGAGTTCAGCCAACCGTACCGGTTACGTACTTGTTGAAAGATCATACGGGTGACGTTGTGGAAGGTGGGTTTTATGAACAAGAATTGAGTAAAACCAGCGTTGGTGATGTGTATCTCGTTGAGAAAATATTAAAACGTAAAGGTGATCGCGTGCGAGTGCGCTGGCTCGGCTTTGATGGTAAACACGATTCGTGGATACATAAAAAAGATCTGATATAATAGCATTACCACAGTATTTAACCGAACGTAAATGAGTTAAGATGAAGATTGAACAACAATCGTTAAAGTTGAATGTTAAGAACGTAGACTCTGCTAAGTACAACGGTGAAGTTGCATATAATAAACACAGTCCACTGTTTCCAAACACAGTTCGATGTATCGTGTGCGGCGGGTCATGTAGCGGGAAGTCAAACGTTGCCTTTAACATGTTATTCGATTCAAACGGACTGCGATTTCAGAACCTGTACGTGTTCTCCAAATCGTTATTTCAACCAAAATATCGTATGTTGGAAGACATTTTTAATACTCTCGCTGACGAAGGAATGACGTACTTCACATACAGTGAAAACGATAAAGTACCACCTCCGCACGAAATTGTACCTAATTCAATCATGTTGTTCGATGATGTGGTATGTGAACGGCAGAATAACATACGAAAATATTTCGCTATGGGATGGCATAGCGGTGTGGACACTTTGTACCTTTGCCAAACGTATAGTCTGGTGCCAAAGCAACTGGTGCGTGATAATGTCAATTTCTTGGTTTTGTTCAGACAAGATGATCTCAATTTACGTCACGTTTACAACGATCACGTTAACACAGATATGAAATACGAAGAGTTCAAAGCGATGTGCGCCGAAGCGTGGAAGGATCGTTACGGATTCATAGTCATCAACAAGGACTCACCGATAAACGCAGGTAGATACAGAGTGGGTTTCGATCGTTTTATACATAAATAGAATAGTTTGTGCAAGAAAGTCATCAGTGTCAAGATGGATGACAAGCAATTGACACATGAAATCGATGCAATTAGCGATAACATAAGACAAAAGTATCGCGCGTTGAAACATGACATCAGAGAGAGCGATGAAGCGTTAACGAGAAAGTACAAACCTCTTTTGGAACCGTTAACCCAGATTTCGGAAAAGTTGAATGACTCCAGTGATAAAATAAAATAAAAAATAAAAGTTGAAGATGAAGATACGAAGGCAGCTGTTGAGACGAAAACACCATCACAACCTCGTTTCCTCAGAACGGAAGTGTTGGCACAAACGCCTGATGTCGAAACACCGAACGTAACTCTTGAAGAGTTTTTAACAACACCCGAAGGTCGACACGAAGCACAAGAATACGTTGAACAATCTGTCGAAGGTCCGCTCGCGAGGAAATACTTACTGCTCGCGTTGTCTGATGATCGACATAAGAAGATGGATCATACGTACGGTATTCGTAACGTTGAAGACAAATGGATGGTAGGCAATTCGGTGTTAGACATCAATCAAGACGATAGCTTCTACATAGCTGGAAAACGATACAGAGGCACACCGGGCCTCTACGAACTTATGTTTATGAAAGAACCCGACAAGAGCGTCTACGATGAAAACGATTTAGCAGCGTACAAGTCTATACTGTCGGACACTAACGCTTATAAACGTTATTATTTACCCGGTGCTAAAGTAAATACAAACAAAGGTTTAAAGTACAGAGAGATAATCGCTCGATTGTTCCCACCACGCAGCGGACGTGGTATCGATTACGTACACTGGAACGATCCCAACGAACTGGTTGAACGGTTGAGACTGCTGGTAAGTTCAAAACGCACCGGTCACACCGGACACGACAACGAAATCATCTCAGTAGTAGAGGAATTACGTGAAGCCAACATTATCGTATAAATTTTATGAACGTCGGTGTAACAACTCATTGTTGTCAACACTGTCGACATGTGCGGATTAGATTTGACACCTGACTTTGAAGTCGAAAACGAGAGACTGAAAACCTTTACATCATGGCCTGTGTATTTCATCAGTCCGACCGCTATGGTTGCCGCAGGCTTTCATTACACAAATGAAATTGACAGGGTTCGATGTTCATTTTGCGGTATAGAAATCTTTCGTTGGAAAGAGGGTGACGATCCGATTGTGTTACACACGCGATGGTCACCACAGTGTCGTTACTTAAAACGGTTAGCACATCATTTGTAGCGTGCAGTCGTACAATGGTTGTGGACAAGTTCGGGAGACATCAAAGCGCCGTGAGCGTGCGACGTGAAACAAAAAGACAATTACGCGATACTGTAGGATTTAAGACTACGAATGATGGGCATATAGATGTTGAAAACAAAAAGATCCGCAATCTGAACGAACCGGATACAGGAAAGGATGCTGTATCCCTGACTTATATGCAAACACATTGTCTGCTACTCGATGATGAACGTAAAAGCGTGGACGTTAAAGGGTGTAGATTGAAAAATGTTGATACTCCTGTAGACGTTAAAGACGTAGTCAACAAATATTACGTTGATGACAACTGTATACAACACTCGAGTCAAGAGAGAGGTGAGGTCATCGATGCACGAGATCGATGGGTAATCAACGTTCGAAGTCCGGAACTAGCGACCGATGCGGTCAACAAAAACTACGTAGACTCGAACGTCATTAAAAAAGTATCGAACAGCTATTTGTTTGGGCAGAGCTGGTTGTCAGGAGTGAGTTCACCGATTTTTGCAGATGACGCGGTTAACGTAAAATACATGTTGCAGAACACCGTTAGCTTGGGCGAAGATGGTGTTTTCAAAGCAGCGGAAAAGAGAATATCAGACGTAGCGGGTGGTTTTGCAGAGAGCGATGCTGTTAACTTACAACAATTAAATGACGTGAGACGATACGTAAAGAGCGAGATGTATAAGGTCGTTAAAACATTTCAGTATCAACTGGATTACTACTTATTGAAATTGTCTAAGCCACGTAGCTCAGAAGACGAGTGGACACTCGACACGAAGGAAATAAAAAGGTTCACTGCAATTTATCGAATGTCAAGCTATTTCTGAACGATAAATACTATCCGTACGATAACCTGAACCAGGATATCGAAAAAAAAACGTTACGCACTGTTCTACGACATGTATACACGTTTTCAAACATCATACTACGACCGTCGCAACAGAACGCCTCTTTTGACACCTAATGAATTTATAACGAAAGCACCGTTGTTTGTCATCGATTGTTCCAGACAAGAAGAACCAATCAAGTCGTCTGCCGTTGATGTGCGTTTAGAATTTGAATCCAGTAACAATTTTCCAGATAAAACCACCGCTTACGCTTTGATTATTCACGATAGGATAGTACAGTACACAGCGTTGTCGAATACTGTTCATCGTTTGTCATAAAAAACTTGTTCTCCCCTCTACCAGTTTATAAAGATAGGTATTAGCGATCTCTAGCTTGTAACAAGATCAGTCCGTCTCAACGATGGAAGGTGACTGTGGTAGCGGCGCCAGCAGCAGCGGCAGGCATTGTGAGTATAACGTTTACTTATCTCTTGCATATCCTATTAACTCTTACACTAAGTTCGTTACCGTCGGACTGTTTAACGAACTCAACTATGAACCGGGTGTTTTGTTTACAAACGGAAAAAAGAAACGTATATTACTTGACTTTTCTGAGTGGAATTACTTGTTGATCTTTCGTGAACAGCTACTATCCAGTATGTTATTGTACGAAGAAGGTGAAAACCGTGAAAAGAAGAAGAGTGTGATGATCAGTCATAACTTTGGGAAAACGTTTGTTCGGATTAAAGGTAGTAAGACCGAAAAATTTGTTTTCACAGAACCCGAGTGGATCCGTTTTGGTTGTTTATTAACAGTACTAAAGAAATATCTTGTTCGCTTGTTTTATGATCAAGATCACTTCAAGTCGTACATTAATCAGGTAGTAGCCAAGGGGTGTTATGTACCACCATCCTTCTTTTTCCCCTCGTTTTTTCGATTGGAAAGCAGTCGTCATGACCAACAGCTAACATTTGATCGTCTTTACGATGAACTGGTATTGGAAGGAAAAGTAGAGGGGGAATTTGAAAAAATTAACGTATTCGATGCGAACAGGTGTCACTCGGAAAAATGAACTTGAATAGGACGGTTATTGCCGAGTTTGAAGCGTTTCGTGGTGACAAAAATGAATATGTAATCAAAGAGTTCGTTGCAGTTTATATAACAACCGGACGTTTTGTTATCGTGTTGTTCGCTCCACCATACGAACGTGCACGACTGCACCTGAAATTTCAAAAAATCAATGACTGGTTGGAAACACATTATCACCGAATTCGGTGGAACGATGGTAATGTGCCGTACAAGAATATGGTACGCATCGTTGCAGACTTTTTTTCAGACAGTTCTGTTGTCTATACAAAAGGGTTTGAGAAGGCAAATTTCTTACGACAGTTGTATCACCATGGTGAGGTGATTGACTTAAACGATATTCAAGCACCTGTAGTTCCTAGATCCTTTGTACCCATCATACAATGTCCTGTTCCTCATCGTCAACCCGTTACCACTCCCCCCTTACACTGTGCATGGCGCAAAGCTTTGTTTTATGCAGAATGGTTGCGGCAACGAAATAAAATATAGTCGGTTGTGAACATGTTTTCATCATGGTGTTAGTGTGAATGCTACGTGACAGAAATGTCCATAAACGTAGAATTAGGTACCGTAGTGTGTGCGTGAGTGTTAACCTTGACTACGTCACTGTCGCGGTAGAAATACTCATAAACGTAGTCCTGGTAGTTCGAGACGGGTCACTGGCACGGTAGATATACCTGTAAACTCGTCAAGGACCAGTTAGGGTGTGAAAATTACTCATTACGGTACAGCAAATGTGAATACGCATCATGTATGAGCAACATATACACCCGATAAAAAAATAAAAAAATAAAAATAAAGTAAATAAATAAAAAATATATGTACTGCTTTTATACATTGACTTAGCATTGCATATTGTATCTTATCATTATCTACGACTGTATTAGTTAATAGTACAGCGATAGATAACGTGGAGTAGGCCTGCTTTACGAATCTGTAAAGTTGGGGAAACCACGTTAAAAAAAGCGTAGCGGTCTCTCATTCGCCTCTGGCCGCTAGGAAGAGGATGAGAGGTAAAAAATAAAAGTATACAAAATGTTTATTTATTTTTAATAATAAATAAACTTAAATATTGTGCTTTTATGGTTTTACACATAGGACAACAGTAGATATCACTCGTCCACCTCATAGTTGCAAGTAAGAGACGAGAAGTATAAGTACAAAAATAATTACAGTTAAACGACAACGGCCCCTTGGTGTAGTGGATGCATGCCGGTTTGGAGTACCGGAGGTCCCGGGTTCAAATCCCGGAGGGGCCATAATTTATTTTTTGCGGAAACCAACTGTCTCGCCTCGCAGTCGAGCACATGCGTCATGTCGGGTACCCCCATCCGTTGATTTAAACATTTCGGGTGTTAACTTTCGGACACCAAGAGATTTCAGGTACCCCCCCCATCCGTTGTTTTAAACATTTCGGTTGTCAAATATTGAACATCAAAAATTTCGGGGTACCCCCATCCGTTGTTCTAAACATTTCGGGTGTCAAATTTCAGACATCACGTAATCGTCGAACCAGCTAGCATATCCACCCAGCCTCCTGTTTCGTCATAACCAGTGTTTTATACATGCGTCATGTGGGCGTACCCACAAATTTCGGGTACCCCCATCCGTTGATTTAAACATTTCGGGTAACGGTACCCGATACCCCCAAAATTTCGAGTAACGGTACCCGATGACATAGCCTCTGCGCGTCCGGGCAACCGCCGAATTCCGGGTACCCCCATCCGCTACACATTGTTTTCGGCTACCAAATTTTGGACATGCAGAAACCACGGCCTCCGTGACGTCTTGAAACAGGTTTTAGCCATGCGGACGCCAGCGACTTGAGCCTCTGTATGATGTCATGAACTGGAACACGGAAGTGTTTTAGTCACACATACACACACACACACACACACACACACACACACACACACAAAACAGTGACGTTACATGGACAGCTCGGACACCAGCTGCCAGTGCCTCTATGACGTCATGAACTGGAACCCGGTAGTGTTTTCAACTGGAACCCGGAAGTGTTTTCTAACGCTCACTTTCCCTCTACTCCGATTTTACTTCCATGTTCCTTAAGGAAATGGAAGTATGGTGATGGCAAACAAAATCGTGTTCTAGATTATTGCAGATTCTGATTGTACTACACTCAAAACATGAAAAAAAGTCATTTTTCGAAAAGTGTCTGTGTGTCCGTAGATTTTTTTTTTTGGCAAACGATAACAGCCGCAAATTCAAACAGAATCAAATAATTTTTTGCATACAGCTCTGATTTATAGAGTACTCGCGAACTATTGTTTTTGGTGAAGATCGGTTGAGGGAAAGGGGTAGTTTACCAGCAACGGTTTTTTTTTATGAAGGGTAATTTTGTTTGTTTGGCAAACGATAACAGCCGCAAATTCAAACAGAATCAAATAATATTTCGCATACAGCCCTGAATTGTAGAGCTCTCAAGATCTGTTGATTTTGGTAAAGCTCGGTTAAGGGAAAGGGGTAGTTTACCAGCAACGTTTTATGTTTTAACAAGGGTATTTCCTATGGCAAACGATAACAGCCGCAAATTCAAACAGAATCAAAAGATTATTTGCATACAGCCCTAAATTGTAGAGTTCTCAAGACCTATTGTTTTTGGTGCAGATCGGTTAACGGAAAGGGGTAGTTTACCAGCAACGTTTTTTTAACAAGGGTATTTTCTATGGCAAACGATAACAGCCGCAAATTCAAACAGAATCAAATAATGTTTTGCATACAGCCCTGATTTGTAGAGTACTCAAAACCCATTGTTTTAGGTGAAGATCGGTTAAGGGGAAGGGGTAGTTTACCAGCAACGTTTTTTTATCAAGCGTATTTTCTATGGCAAACGATAACAGCCGCAAATTCAAACAGAATCAAATAATGTTTTGCATACGTCCCTGAATTGTAGAGATCTCAATGACTTTCGATTTTCGTGATGATCGGTTAAGGGGAAGGGGTAGTTTACCTGCAACCTTTTACGTTTTAACAAGAGTAAAGTACTTGAAAATTTATTTAAACTTTTTGAAACAATGGTAATTGTTAAAAATAAAATAATTTTGTTGCCAGGCAATAAAATTATAATTTTTTCATATTAATGTAATATAATAGTTTTCATTTAATACAGCAATAAAAAGGCAGGTAAGACACAGGCCTGGCTGTTTGGCTGAAAATGATTTTAAATATAAATCTTAGAATATGGAAGTCATGTATGGTTCTCCATACCGATATTTTCTATGGTAAACGATAACAGCCGCAAATTCAAACAGAATCAAATGATGTTTTGCATACAGCCCTGTATTGTAGAGTTCTCAATACCTATTGGTGTTGGTGAAGATCGGTTAAGGAAAAGGGGTAGTTTACCAGCAACGTTTTATGTTTTATAAGGGTATTTTCTATGGCAAACGATAAGAGCCGCAAATTCAAACAGAATCATATAATATTTTGCATACAGCCCTAAAATATAGAGTTCTCAAGACCTGTTCGTTTTGGTGAAGATCGGTTAAGGGAATAGGGTTGTTTACCAGCAACATTTTATGTTTTATCAAGGGTAATTTTTTTTTGACGAACGATAACTGCCGTACATTAAAACAGAATCAACTACTCTTCTGCATACCTCTTTGAATTATACAGAACTGAAGGTCTGTTGATTTTGTTGAAGATCGGTTAAGGGAAGGGGGTAGTTTACCGGCAACGTTTTATGTTTTAACAATGGTATTTTTTCTATGACGAACGATAACTGCCGTAAATTCAAAGAGAATCAACTAATGTTTTGCATACAGCCCTGAATTGTAGAGTTCTCAAGACCTATTGTTTTTGGTGAAGATTGGTTAATGGAATAGGGTAGTTTACCAGCAACGTTTTATGTTTTATCAAGGGTGTTTTATATGGCAAACGATAGCAGCCGCAAATTAAAACAGAATCAAATAATTGTTTGTATACAGGCCTGAATTGTGGAGTACCTAAGACCTGTCGTTTTTGCTGAAGATCGGTTAAGGGGAAGGGGTAGTTTACCAGCAACGTTTTATGTTTCAAAAGGGAATTTTTTATGGCAAACGATAAGAGCCGCAAATTGAAACAGAATCAAATGATTATTTGCTTACAGCCCTGAAATTTAGAGTTCTCAAGACCTATTGATTTTGGTGAAGATCGGTTAAGGGAAAGGGGTAGTTTACCAGCTACGTTTTATGTTTTAAAAGGGTATTTTTTATAGCAAACGATAAGAGCCGCAAATTCAAACAGAATCAAATACGTTTTTGCATACAGCCCTGTTTTGTTGTGAACTAAAGACCTGTTGTTTTTGGTGAAGATCGGTTAAGGGAAAGGGGTAGTTTACCATACACGTTTTTTGTTTTATCAAGGGTATTTTATATGGCAAACGATAACAGCCGCAAATTCAAACAAAATCATATAATGTTTTTCATACTGCCCTGAATTGTAGTGTTCTCAAGACCTTTTGGTTTTGGTGAAGATCGGTTAAGGGAAAGGGGTAGTTTACCAGACACGTTTTATGTTTTATAAGGGTATTTTCTATGGCAAACGATAAGAGCCGCAAATTCAAACAGAATCAAATACGTTTTTGCATACAGCCCTGATTTCTTGAGTACTAAAGTCCTATTGTTTTTGCTGAAGATCGTTTCAGGGAAAGGGGTAGTTTACCGGCCACGTTTTTTGTTTTATCAAGGGTATTTTGTATGGCAAACGATAACGGCCGCAAATTCAAACAAAACCATATAATAGTTTACATACTACAGCCCTGAATTGTAGAGTTCTCAAGACCTATCGTTTTTGGTGAAGATCGGTTAAGGGAAAGGGGTAGTTTACCTGCAACGGTTTTTTATCAAGGGTAATTTTTTTCTATGGTAAACGATAACAGCCGCAAATTCAAACAGAATCAAATGATGTTTTGCATACTGCCCTGAATTGTAGAGTTCTCAAGACCTTTGGTTTTAGTGAAAATCGGTTAAGGGAAAGGGGTAGTTAACTAGCAACGTTTTATGTTTTAAAAGGGTATTTTCTATGGCAAACGATAAGAGCCGCAAATTCAAACAGAAACAAATACGTTTTTGCATACAGCCCTGTTTTGTTGTGTACTAAAGACCTGTTGTTTTTGGTGAAGATCGGTTAAGGGAAAGGGGTAGTTTACCAGACACGTTTTTTGTTTTATCAAGGGTATTTTATATGGCAAATGATAATAGCCGCAAATTCAAACAGAATCATATAATATTTTGCATACCGCCCTGAAATATAGAGTTCTCAAGACCTGTTGGTTTTGGTGAAGATCGGTTAAGGGAATAGGGTTGTTTACCAGCAACATTTTATATTTTATCAAGGGTAATTTTTTTTTTGACGAACGATAACTGCCGTACATTAAAACAGAATCAACTACTCTTCTGCATACCTTTTTGAATTATACAGAACTCAAGGTCTGTTGATTTTGTTGAAGATCGGTTAAGAGAAAGGGGTAGTTTACCTGCAACGTTTTATGTTTTAACAATGGTATTTTTTTTATGACGAACGATAACTGCCGTAAATTCAAAGAGAATCAACTAATGTTTTGCATACAGCCCTGAATTGTAGAGTTCTCAAGACCTCTTGTTTTTGGTGGAGATTGGTTAATGGAATAGGGTAGTTTACCAGCAACGTTTTATGTTTTATCATGGGTGTTTTCTATGGCAAACGATAGCAGCCGCAAATTCAAACAGAATCAAATAATTTTTTGCATACAGGCCTGAATTGTAGAGTACCGAAGACCTGTCGTTTTTGGTGAAGATCGGTTAAGGGAAAGGGGTAGTTTACCGGCAACAGTTTTTTATCAACTGTAATTTTTTTCTATGGCAAACGATAACAGCCGCAAATTCAAACAGAATCGGCTTGGTTTTTGCATACCTTTTTGAACTAAAGAGAACTCAAGGTCTTTTGATTTTGTTGAAGACCGGTTAAGGGAAGGGGTAGTTTATCAGCAACTTTTTATGTTTTAAAAAGAGTAATTTTTTTATGACGAACGATAACTGCCGAAAATTCAATGAGAATCAAATAAGTTTTTGCACCTTATCCTGAGTTGCAGAGAGCTCAAGGTCTATTGATTTTGGTGAAGCTCGGTTAAGGGAAAGGGGCAGTTCACCTGCAACATTTTATGTTGTAACAAGAGAAATGTTTCCATGACGAACGATAACTGCCGCACATTCTGCTACTCTTCTGCATACCTTTTTGAATTATACAGAACTCAAGGTCTGTTGATTTTGTTGAAGATCGGTTAAGCGAAAGGGGTAGTTTACCGGCAACGTTTTATGTTTTAAAAGGGTATTTTCTATGGCAAACGATAACAGCCGCAAATACAAACATAATCAAATAATTTTTTGATAACAGCCGCAAATTCAAACAGAATCAAATGATGTTTTGCATACAGCCCTGTATTGTAGAGTTCTCAGTACGTATTGGTGTTGGTGAAGATCGGTTAATGGGAAGGGGTAGTTTACCAGCAACATTTTATGTTTATCAGGGGTAATTTTTTATATGACGAGCGATAACTGCCGTAAATTCAAACAGAATCAACTAGGTTTCTGCATACCTTTTTGAACTAAAGAGGACTCAAGGTCTATTGATTTTGGTGAAGATCGGTTATGGGAAAGGGGTAGTTTACCTGCAACATTTTATGTTGTAACAAGATAAATGTTTCCATGACGAACGATAACTGCCGCACATTCAAACAGAATCAAATATTTTTTTGAATGCTTCCCTGAATTGTAGGGGACGGAAGGTCTGTTGATTTTGGAGAAGATCGGTTAAGAGAAAGGGGTAGTTTACCTGAAACATTTTATGATTTAACAAGAGTTAAGTACTTAATTTTTATAAATAAAGTATCCTGATAAGAAGCTCATAGTAATCCACAAATGAAGAAGTTAGGTGAACGGGGTGGGGGTAATTTTCTATTTTTAAAAATTATAGTTGAAGGTGGAGGGGAGAATTTTTATATGTGTACTACGTTATCGGCAACAAAGAAGTAGTTTTTTGTTAAAATTGCTTCCCGGGTTCTTTAGCCGTAGTCCAATGTTTTCTGCAAAACCAGACTTTTCGGCAGTGCCATCGACTGCCATCATCGGTGAAAATCGAGTGCGAAAACGTGAGGTGGTGGTGGTATACGTTAGTGAGCACAGTACTGTGGTTAATGCTGAAGCAATAAGTAGAAAGACGTAGTTTCTATGGAAATATTTCATTTCGAATATGATTTTAAATATAAATCGTAGAACATGGATCTCATGTATGGTTCTCCATACCGATATTTTACTTTCATGTTCCTTAAGGAAATGGAAGTATGGTGATGGCAAAAAAAATCGTGTTCGAGATTATTGCAGATTCTGATTGTACTACACTCAAAACATGAAAAAAAGTCGTTTTCCAAAAAGTGTCTGTCTGTGTGTGTGTGTGTGTGTGTGTGTGTGTCTGTCTGTCTTAGATTTTTTTTTATGACAAACGATAACAGCCGCAATTTCAAACAGAATCAAATAATTTTTTGCATACAGCTCTGATTTGTAGAGTGCTCACGACCTGTTGTTTTTGGTGAAGATCGATTGAGGGGAAGGGGTAGTTTACCTGCAACAGTTTTTTTTTTATCAAGGGTAATTTTGTTTGTTTGGCAAACGATAACAGCCGCAAATTCAAACAGAATCAAATAATGTTTCGCATGCTGCCCTGAATTGTAGAGTTCTCAAGATCTGTTGATTTTGGTAAAGATCGGTTAAGGGAAAGGGGTAGTTTACCAACAACGTTTTATGTTTTAAAAGGGTATTTTTTATGGCAAACGATAACAGCCGCAAATACAAACATAATCAAATAATTTTTTGCATGCTGCCCTGAATTGTATAGTTCTCAAGACCTTTTGTTTTTGGTGAAGATCGGTTAAGGGAAAGGGGTAGTTTACCGGCAACGTTTTATGTTTTAAAAGGGTATTTTCTATGGCAAAGGATAAGAGCCGCAAATTCAAACAGAATCAACTACTCTTTTGCATACAGCCCTGAATTGTAGAGTTCTCAAGATTTGTTGTTTTTGGTGAATATCGGTTAAGGGAAAGGGGTAGTTTACCAGACACGTTTTTTGTTTTATCAAGGGTATTTATATGGCAAACGATAACAGCCGCAAATTCAAACAAAATCATATAATGTTTTGCATACTGCCCTGAATTGTAGTGTTCTCAAGACCTTTTGGTTTTGGTGAAGATCGGTTAAGGGAAAGGGGTAGTTTACCAGACACGTTTTATGTTTTATAAGGGTATTTTCTATGGCAAACGATAAGAGCCGCAAATTCAAACAGAATCAAATACGTTTTTGCATACAGCCCTGATTTCTTGAGTACTAAAGTCCTATTGTTTTTGCTGAAGATCGTTTCAGGGAAAGGGGTAGTTTACCGGCCACGTTTTTTGTTTTATCAAGGGTATTTTGTATGGCAAACGATAACGGCCGCAAATTCAAACAAAACCATATAATAGTTTACATACTACAGCCCTGAATTGTAGAGTTCTCAAGACCTATCGTTTTTGGTGAAGATCGGTTAAGGGAAAGGGGTAGTTTACCTGCAACGGTTTTTTATCAAGGGTAATTTTTTTCTATGGTAAACGATAACAGCCGCAAATTCAAACAGAATCAAATGATGTTTTGCATACTGCCCTGAATTGTAGAGTTCTCAAGACCTTTGGTTTTAGTGAAAATCGGTTAAGGGAAAGGGGTAGTTAACTAGCAACGTTTTATGTTTTAAAAGGGTATTTTCTATGGCAAACGATAAGAGCCGCAAATTCAAACAGAAACAAATACGTTTTTGCATACAGCCCTGTTTTGTTGTGTACTAAAGACCTGTTGTTTTTGGTGAAGATCGGTTAAGGGAAAGGGGTAGTTTACCAGACACGTTTTTTGTTTTATCAAGGGTATTTTATATGGCAAATGATAATAGCCGCAAATTCAAACAGAATCATATAATATTTTGCATACCGCCCTGAAATATAGAGTTCTCAAGACCTGTTGGTTTTGGTGAAGATCGGTTAAGGGAATAGGGTTGTTTACCAGCAACATTTTATATTTTATCAAGGGTAATTTTTTTTTTGACGAACGATAACTGCCGTACATTAAAACAGAATCAACTACTCTTCTGCATACCTTTTTGAATTATACAGAACTCAAGGTCTGTTGATTTTGTTGAAGATCGGTTAAGAGAAAGGGGTAGTTTACCTGCAACGTTTTATGTTTTAACAATGGTATTTTTTTTATGACGAACGATAACTGCCGTAAATTCAAAGAGAATCAACTAATGTTTTGCATACAGCCCTGAATTGTAGAGTTCTCAAGACCTCTTGTTTTTGGTGGAGATTGGTTAATGGAATAGGGTAGTTTACCAGCAACGTTTTATGTTTTATCATGGGTGTTTTCTATGGCAAACGATAGCAGCCGCAAATTCAAACAGAATCAAATAATTTTTTGCATACAGGCCTGAATTGTAGAGTACCGAAGACCTGTCGTTTTTGGTGAAGATCGGTTAAGGGAAAGGGGTAGTTTACCGGCAACAGTTTTTTATCAACTGTAATTTTTTTCTATGGCAAACGATAACAGCCGCAAATTCAAACAGAATCGGCTTGGTTTTTGCATACCTTTTTGAACTAAAGAGAACTCAAGGTCTTTTGATTTTGTTGAAGACCGGTTAAGGGAAGGGGTAGTTTATCAGCAACTTTTTATGTTTTAAAAAGAGTAATTTTTTTATGACGAACGATAACTGCCGAAAATTCAATGAGAATCAAATAAGTTTTTGCACCTTATCCTGAGTTGCAGAGAGCTCAAGGTCTATTGATTTTGGTGAAGCTCGGTTAAGGGAAAGGGGCAGTTCACCTGCAACATTTTATGTTGTAACAAGAGAAATGTTTCCATGACGAACGATAACTGCCGCACATTCTGCTACTCTTCTGCATACCTTTTTGAATTATACAGAACTCAAGGTCTGTTGATTTTGTTGAAGATCGGTTAAGCGAAAGGGGTAGTTTACCGGCAACGTTTTATGTTTTAAAAGGGTATTTTCTATGGCAAACGATAACAGCCGCAAATACAAACATAATCAAATAATTTTTTGATAACAGCCGCAAATTCAAACAGAATCAAATGATGTTTTGCATACAGCCCTGTATTGTAGAGTTCTCAGTACGTATTGGTGTTGGTGAAGATCGGTTAATGGGAAGGGGTAGTTTACCAGCAACATTTTATGTTTATCAGGGGTAATTTTTTATATGACGAGCGATAACTGCCGTAAATTCAAACAGAATCAACTAGGTTTCTGCATACCTTTTTGAACTAAAGAGGACTCAAGGTCTATTGATTTTGGTGAAGATCGGTTATGGGAAAGGGGTAGTTTACCTGCAACATTTTATGTTGTAACAAGATAAATGTTTCCATGACGAACGATAACTGCCGCACATTCAAACAGAATCAAATATTTTTTTGAATGCTTCCCTGAATTGTAGGGGACGGAAGGTCTGTTGATTTTGGAGAAGATCGGTTAAGAGAAAGGGGTAGTTTACCTGAAACATTTTATGATTTAACAAGAGTTAAGTACTTAATTTTTATAAATAAAGTATCCTGATAAGAAGCTCATAGTAATCCACAAATGAAGAAGTTAGGTGAACGGGGTGGGGGTAATTTTCTATTTTTAAAAATTATAGTTGAAGGTGGAGGGGAGAATTTTTATATGTGTACTACGTTATCGGCAACAAAGAAGTAGTTTTTTGTTAAAATTGCTTCCCGGGTTCTTTAGCCGTAGTCCAATGTTTTCTGCAAAACCAGACTTTTCGGCAGTGCCATCGACTGCCATCATCGGTGAAAATCGAGTGCGAAAACGTGAGGTGGTGGTGGTATACGTTAGTGAGCACAGTACTGTGGTTAATGCTGAAGCAATAAGTAGAAAGACGTAGTTTCTATGGAAATATTTCATTTCGAATATGATTTTAAATATAAATCGTAGAACATGGATCTCATGTATGGTTCTCCATACCGATATTTTACTTTCATGTTCCTTAAGGAAATGGAAGTATGGTGATGGCAAAAAAAATCGTGTTCGAGATTATTGCAGATTCTGATTGTACTACACTCAAAACATGAAAAAAAGTCGTTTTCCAAAAAGTGTCTGTCTGTGTGTGTGTGTGTGTGTGTGTGTGTGTCTGTCTGTCTTAGATTTTTTTTTATGACAAACGATAACAGCCGCAATTTCAAACAGAATCAAATAATTTTTTGCATACAGCTCTGATTTGTAGAGTGCTCACGACCTGTTGTTTTTGGTGAAGATCGATTGAGGGGAAGGGGTAGTTTACCTGCAACAGTTTTTTTTTTATCAAGGGTAATTTTGTTTGTTTGGCAAACGATAACAGCCGCAAATTCAAACAGAATCAAATAATGTTTCGCATGCTGCCCTGAATTGTAGAGTTCTCAAGATCTGTTGATTTTGGTAAAGATCGGTTAAGGGAAAGGGGTAGTTTACCAACAACGTTTTATGTTTTAAAAGGGTATTTTTTATGGCAAACGATAACAGCCGCAAATACAAACATAATCAAATAATTTTTTGCATGCTGCCCTGAATTGTATAGTTCTCAAGACCTTTTGTTTTTGGTGAAGATCGGTTAAGGGAAAGGGGTAGTTTACCGGCAACGTTTTATGTTTTAAAAGGGTATTTTCTATGGCAAAGGATAAGAGCCGCAAATTCAAACAGAATCAACTACTCTTTTGCATACAGCCCTGAATTGTAGAGTTCTCAAGATTTGTTGTTTTTGGTGAATATCGGTTAAGGGAAAGGGGTAGTTTACCAGACACGTTTTTTGTTTTATCAAGGGTATTTATATGGCAAACGATAACAGCCGCAAATTCAAACAAAATCATATAATGTTTTGCATACTGCCCTGAATTGTAGAGTTCTCAAGACCTTTTGGTTTTGGTGAAAATCGGTTAAGGGGAAGGGGTAGTTTACCAGCAACGTTTTATGTTTTAAAAGGGTATTTTCTATGGCAAACGATAAGAGCCGCAAATTCAAACAGAATCAAATACGTTTCTGAATACAGCCCTGATTTCTTGAGTACTAAAGTCCTATTGTTTTTGCTGAAGATCGTTTAAGGGAAAGGGGTAGTTTACCTGCCACGTTTTTTGTTTTATCAAGGGTGTTTTGTATGGCAAACGATAACAGCCGCAAATTCAAACAAAATCATATAATATTTTACATACAGTCCTGAATTGTAGAGTTCTCAATACCTATCGTTTTTGGTGAAGATCGGTTAAGTGAAAGGGGTAGTTTACCTGCAACGGTTTTTTATCGAGGGTAATTTTACTTCCATATTCCTTAAGGAATGGAAGTATGGTGATGGCAAAAAAAATCGTGTTCGAGATTATTGCAGATTCTGATTCTACTACACTCAAAACATGAAAAAAAGTCGTTTTCCGAAAAGTGTCTGTGTGTCTGTCTGTCTGTCTGTCTGTCTGTCTGTCTGCCTGTCTGTCTGTCTGTGTGTCTGTGTGTCTGTAGATTTTTTTTCTATGGCAAACGATAACTGCCGCAAATTCAAACAGAATCAAATAATTTTTTGTATACAGCCCTGATTTGT
This sequence comes from Magicicada septendecula, assembly GCA_034769895.1. Classification (NCBI taxonomy): domain Eukaryota; kingdom Metazoa; phylum Arthropoda; class Insecta; order Hemiptera; family Cicadidae; genus Magicicada; species Magicicada septendecula. The sequence continues at coordinate 147,848,272 of CM068371.1, forward strand.
AGAGGACTCGCGACCTGTTGTTTTTGGTGAAGATCGGTTGAGGGAAAGGGGTAGTTTACCAGCAACGGTTTTTTTTTAGCAAGGGTAATTTTGTTTGTTTGGCAAACGATAACAGCCGCAAATTCAAATAGAATCAAATAATGTTTCGCATACAGCCCTGAATTTTAGAGTTCTCAAGATCTGTTGATTTTGGTGAAGATCGGTTAAGGGAAAGGGGTAGTTTATCTGTAACGTTTTATGTTTTAACAAGGGTATTTCCTATGGCAAACGATAACAGCCGCAAATTGAAACGGAATCAAAAGATTATTTGCATACAGCCCTAAATTGTAGAGTTCTCAAGACCTATTGTTTTTGGTGAAGATCGGTTGAGGGAAAGTGGTAGTTTACCAGCAACGTTTTTTTAACAAGGGTATTTTCTATGGCAAACGATAACAGCCGCAAATTCAAACAGAATCAAATAATGTTTTGCATACAGCCCTGATTTGTAGAGTGCTGAAGACCTTTTATTTTTGGTGAAGATCGGTTAAGGGGAAGGGGTAGTTTACCTGCAACGTTTTTCTATCAAGCGTATTTTTTATGGCAAACGATAACAGCCGCAAATTCAAACAGAATCAAATAATTTTTTGCATACGTCCCTGAATTGTAGAGCTCTCAATGACGTTCGATTTTGGTGAAGATCGGTTAAGGGGAAGGGGTAGTTTACCAGCAACCTTTTACGTTTTAACAAGAGTAAAGTACTTGAAAATTTATTTAAACTTTTTGAAACAATGGTAATTGTTGAAAATAAAATAATTTTGTTGCCAGGCAATAAAATTATAATTTTTTCATTTTAATGTAATATAATATTTTTCATTTAATACAGCAATAAAAAGGCAGGTAAGACACAGCCTGGCTGTTTGGCTGAAAATGATTTTAAATATAAATCTTAGAATATGGAAGTCATGTATGGTTCTCCATACCGATATTTACTTCCATATTCCTTAAGGAATGGAAGTATGGTGATGGCAAAAAAAATCGTGTTCGAGATTATTGCAGATTATGATTCTACTACACTCAAAACATGAAAAAAAGTCGTTTTCCGAAAAGTGTCTGTGTGTGTGTCTGTCTGTCTGTGTGTGTGTCTGTAGATTTTTTTTCTATGGCAAACGATAACAGCCGCAAATTCAAACAGAATCAAATAATTTTTTGCATACAGTCCTGAGATGTAGAGTTCTCGCGACCTGTTGTTTTTGGTGAAGATCGGTTGAGAGAAAGGGGTAGTTTACCTGCAACGGTTTTTTTTTATCAACGGAAATTTTTTTTTTTGGCAAACGATAACAGATGCAAATTCAAACAGATTCAAATAATGTTTCGCATACAGCCCTGAATTGTAGAGTTCTCAAGACCTGTTGGTTTTGGTGAAGATCGGTTAAGGGAAAGGGGTAGTTTACCAGTAACGTTTTATGTTTTAACAAGGGTATTCCTTATGGCAAACGATAACAGCCGCAAATTCAATCAGAATCAAAAGATTATTTGCATACAGCCCTGATTTGTAGAGTACTCAAGACCTTTTGTTTTTGGTGAAGATCGGGTAAGGGGAAGGGGTAGTTTACCAACAACGTTTTTTTATGAAGCGTATTTTCTATGGCAAACGATAACAGCCGCAAAATCAAACAGAATCAAATAATTTTTTGCAGACGTTGCTGAATTGTAGAGGTCTCAAGGCCTTTTGATCTTGGTGAAGATCGGTTAAGGGGAAGGGGTAGTTTACCTGCAACCTTTTACGTTTTAACAAGAGAAGAGTACTTGAAAATTCATTTAAACATTTGGAACAATGGTAATTGTTAAAAATAAAATAATTTTGTTGCCAGGCAATAAAATTATAATTTTTTCATTTTAATGTAAATCTGTACATAGTATAAAGTAAAGTCGGGCCGTTTTCTCTCTGTGTTTTAAATCGCTAATCTCAGGAAGTACTGAACGGATTTTATTCAAGTTTTCGCCAATAGATAGAGTGTCTATCGAGGAACATTTATGTTTATAATTAATACATATATGTTGTACATTAGCTTAGCTATCACGGTTTATGTCAAGTAAGTGGTATAGTTTACATCTTATATATAAAAATGAATGTTTCTTTGTTTGTCCCGTATGCGTTCCTATACCACTCATCCGATTGCGATGAAACTTCGGTGAGTTGTGCGCACGTCCGCGAAGGTTTCTTCCACATCTCCTCCTAAACCACTGTACCGATTTCAACCAAACTTGGCACAAATATTTTACGCAATGGGAGAACGAACATAGGATAGGTGTTTTTTCGATGGGATCCTTTTCGGGGTTCTTTGGGGTCTTCCACATCGCCTCCTAAACCACTGGACCGATTTCAACCAAACTTGGCACAAATATTTTACGCAAAGGGAGAACCAACATAGGACAAGTGTTTTTTTTTCGATACGATCCTTTGGGGGGTCCTTTGGGGTCTTCCACGTCTCCACCTAAACCATTGGACCGATTTCAACCAAACTTGGCACAAATATTTTACGCAACGGGAGAACCAACATAGGACAGGTGTTTTTTCGATACGATCCTCTGGGGGGTCCTTTGCGGTGTTAAAAAACTATTCGATCTGGTTACTATGGCAACCCAATAGAATAGATTCTGTTCTAAATATATTATCGCATTAAATTGAAGACCACGCGAACGAAGTTGTGGGCAACAGCTATTTATTTTTAAGAAGCCTACTTTAATTAAACTTTATTAATTAAACTAACATTTTCATTACGTACAACGTGAAACTCCGTAGCGAAGCACGGGTATTCTGCTAGTCATTTATAAGAGAAAATATATCGTGCGTGGCAGGCAACCATATCTCAGTTATGTACTGTTTACGTTTCCATTTTATTATTATCACTACCGCAATAAAAAGGCAGGGAAGACACACACACACACACACACGCGCGCACACACACACACACACACACACACACACACACACACACACACACACACACACACACACACACACACACACACACACACACACACACACACACACACACACACACACACACACACACACACACACACACACACACACACACACACACACACACACACACACACACACACACACACACACACACACACACACACACACACACACACACACACACACACACACACACACACACACACACACAATTCGCGTTATTTCTGGCCTCATTCACGTTTATTTTCTTACATTTGCACGGTTTTTAAATGGAAAGTGCCGAACCCATACCAACATAACGCATGCAAGCCGAAAAAGTGTCCAGCGTGGATAGCGATTTGCTTCCTGTGGATCGCTGGGCAGTGTAACTGCACGTGTTTACAGAGGAACGATTCATAGACAGACTTTTCGTCTTTAGGGAATGAACCCTCTGCAAGATGCTGAGGGTCCATGAGTGACTTCGGAGCGCTCCTTCTTTTCCTTTTTGTTGCCGATATTTGGCCATAGTCCAATGTTTTCTACAAAACCAGACGTTTCGGCAATGCCATCGACTTCCATCATCAGTGAAAATCGAGTGCGATAACGTGAGGTGGTATACGTTAGTGACCACAGTACTGTGGTTAAGGCTGAAGCAGTAAGTAGAAAGAAGTAGTTTCTATGGTAATATTTCATTTCGAAAATGATTTTAAATATAAATCTTAGAATATGGAAGTCATGTATGGTTCTCCATACCGATATTTTCTATGGTAAACGATAACAGCCGCAAATTCAAACAGAATCAAATGATGTTTTGCATACAGCCCTGTATTGTAGAGTTCTCAATACCTCTTGGTGTTGGTGAAGATCGGTTAAGGAAAAGAGGTAGTTTACCTGCAACGTTTTATGTTTTAACAATGGTATTTTTTCTATGGCAAACGATAACAGCCGCAAATACAAACATAATAAAATAATTGTTTGCATACAGGCCTGATTTGTAGAGTACCTAAGACCTGTCGTTTTTGGTGAAGATCGGTTAAGGGAAAGGGGTAGTTTACCTGCAACAGTTTTTTATCAACTGTAATTTTTTTCTATGGCAAACGATAACAGCCGCAAATTCAAACAGAATCAAATGATGTTTTGCATACAGCCCTGTATTGTAGAGTTCTTAATACGTATTGGTGTTGGTGAAGATCGGTTAAGGGAAAGGGGTAGTTTACCATGTAACGTCTTTTCGCCGCGTTACAAATCCAGGGAACCCCTCGTAATTAAACTCCGTTAATTAGATGGGCTGCCTACGTTGTAACAGAATTGATCACAAATAATTAATGTAACAAATTACTTACTAACTGTGTAAGGAAACAATGGCAAGGTATACAATTGATTTAAGCACTCCTCATATGTGTGTAACAAGAAGACTTCTCTTTATTTAACATTTAAAAAAACATATACTGACAGATCCCATGACATTACTAATTCAATTATTAAGTTATTTGAAAGGTTTCTTTAAACTTTGAGATCAAACTTGATTTTATATAGCTATACCTCGGATACGGGTCAACTTTCTGTATTTCTGTAATTAAGACTTTTAATTATACTCATTTCATGATATTAGCTTGCAAGACTTTCTTTTATTCAACCATTGGAAGAATGGTATTATTGCTTGAATTATATTACTCTACATTAGCATATAAATTGTTACAACGTATGAAGTTAGAATAGTTACATGAAATTCTTAGATTTAATTTATAAGTCTTTACAAAGTTAATAGTTTCTGAAAAGTCTCTTTCAAGATGTGTTGTGTAACAAATATTAGTAACCCTCGATAGACAGGCTATCGAGTCACCTTTTAATTGGTATGCAGAAGACTAGTCCTGGGGTATCCGTCTTGGGAAACAGGAACAGCTACGTCGTCATCTCGGTCTGGCCTTCCTCTGTAAAGGGCTCCAAAATTCGCAGGTTGAACAATATGTCGTGTAGATATCTACGATGATCTTGTAGATTCTCGGATGTCCTGATCTGCATATTCTGTCACGTGCAGTAGAGTTTGTGGCTTCTGATAGTTCACATCTCCGGGTATGACTTTGGAATTGTTGTTATTTGTTGAAGCACGAAGTCATCTTGTGTTACACTCCTTTTCTTACGTTTCGATTTTTTTACTTTACTTTTCTTGTCTGTTTACATGACTATATTAATTAACACATCCAGATGCTTTAAACAGCTACATCTGGTACACCATCTTAAGGTGAGACAAAATGTAGTTAACATATTTTAAGCGCACAGCTCCTACGTCTATACTGTACGAAGTCACCATTGCAAGAGAGAGAAATTCCGCTCCCTTCGCCTGGTACTGGGCAAAAGTTAGTGGGACAATTTCCGCGCGAGAATATAGTTCCTAACTATATTTAAGTTAACATTTTTATTTATACAAACTATCCCTAAACAAATATACATAATTTAAATCAGTTGTTTTAGCGACTATTTATGTCTTCAGATTTTTTATTATTAACATTAGTTTTTTTTATCTTATTCTTACTCACACAAGACTCGGAAAACATGTCGAGTCTGGAATCAACAGGACAGCGCCTGCTTACAAGCAAAGGGTTAAATACGATATTACTAACTCTTTACAATTTATCTTTTTATTAGAGTATCTTATAACTAATTAATTACTGCTTCCTCTCATACTGAGTACAAACAGGTATTTTATATTAATACAGTGAGATTTAAATGGCTTAAGAGCTCGCAACCTTAATTTTTTAAAAAATTTTTATTTTCTTGATTATTTCTTTTATTTAAATCGTCACAACCAGCAACATTTTATGTTTTAACAAGGGTAATTTTTTATATGACGAGCGATAACTGCCGTAAATCCAAACAGAATCAACTAGGGTTTTTGCATACCTTTTTGAACTAAAGAGAACTCAAGGTCTGTTGATTTTGTTGAAGATCGGTTAAGGGAAGGGGTAGTTTATCAGCAACGTTTTATGTTTTAAAAAGAGTAATTTTTTTATGACGAACGATAACTGCCGAAAATTCAATGAGAATCAAATAATTTTTTGCACCCCCTGAGTTGCAGAGAGCTCAAGGTCTATTGATTTTGGTGAAGATCGGTTATGGGAAAGGGGTAGTTTACCTGCAACATTTTATGTTGTAACAAGAGAAATGTTTCCATGACGAACGATAACTGCCGCACATTCAAACAGAATCAAATATTTTTTTGCATGCTTCCCTGAATTGTAGAGGACGGAAGGTCTGTTGATTTTGGAGAAGATCGGTTAAGAGAAAGGGGTAGTTTACCAGAAACATTTTATGATTTAACAAGAGTAAAGTACTTAATTTTTATAAATAAAGTATCCTGATAAGAAGCTCATAGTAATCCACTGTAGAAACGTAGATGAAATATCTATAAATGAAGAAGTTAGGTGAACGGGGTGGGGGTAATTTTCTATTATTAAAAATTATAGTTGAAGGTGGAGGGGAGAATTTTTATATGTGTACTACGTTATCGGCAACAAAGAAGTAGTTTTTTGTTAAAATTGCTTCCCGGGCTCTTTAGCCGTAGTCTAATGTTTTCTGCAAAACCAGACTTTTCGGCAGTGCCATCGACTGCCATCATCGGAGAAAATCGAGTGCGAAAACGTGAGGTGGTGGTGGTATACGTTAGTGAGCACAGTACTGTGGTTAATGCTGAAGCAATAAGTAGAAAGACGTAGTTTCTATGGAAATATTTCATTTCGAATATGATTTTAAATATAAATCTTAGAACATGGAAGTCATGTATGGTTCTCCATACCGATATTTTACTTCCATGTTCCTTAAGGAAATGGAAGTATGGTGATGGCAAAAAAAATCGTGTTCGAGATTATTGCAGATTCTGATTGTACTACACTCAAAACATGAAAAAAAGTCGTTTTCCAAAAAGTGTCTGTCTGTCTGTCTGTCTGTCTGTGTGTGTGTGTGTCTGTCTGTCTGTCTATCTTAGATTTTTTTCTATGACAAACGATAACAGCCGCAAATTCAAACAGAATCAAATAATTTTTTGCATACAGCTCTGATTTGTAGAGTGCTCACGACCTGTTGTTTTTGGTGAAGATCGGTTGAGGGGAAGGGGTAGTTTACCTGCAACAGTTTTTTTTTTATCAAGGGTAATTTTGTTTGTTTGGCAAACGATAACAGCCGCAAATTCAAACAGAATCAAATAATGTTTCGCATACAGCCCTGAATTGTATAGTTCTCAAGACCTGTTGTTTTTGGTGAAGATCGGTTAAGGGAAAGGGGTAGTTTACCAACAACGTTTTTTTAACTAGGGTATTTTCTATGGCAAACGATAACAGCCGCAAAATCAAACAGAATCAAATAATTTTTTGCAGACGTTGCTGAATTGTAGAGGTCTCAAGGCCTTTTGATCTTGGTGAAGATCGGTTATGGGGAAGGGGTAGTTTACCTGCAACCTTTTACGTTTTAACAAGAGAAGAGTACTTGAAAATTCATTTAAACTTTTGGAACAATGGTAATTGTTAAAAATAAAATAATTTTGTTGCCAGGCAATAAAATTATAATTTTTTCATTTTAATGTAAATCTGTACATAGTATAAAGTAAAGTCGGGCCGTTTTCTCTCTGTGTTTTAAATCGCTAATCTCAGGAAGTACTGAACGGATTTTATTCAAGTTTTCGCCAATAGATAGAGTGTCTATCGAGGAACATTTATGTTTATAATTAATACATATATGTTGTACATTAGCTTAGCTATCACGGTTTATGTCAAGTAAGTGGTATAGTTTACATCTTATATATAAAAATGAATGTTTCTTTGTTTGTCCCGTATGCGTTCCTATACCACTCATCCGATTGCGATGAAACTTCGGTGAGTTGTGCGCACGTCCGCGAAGGTTTCTTCCACATCTCCTCCTAAACCACTGTACCGATTTCAACCAAACTTGGCACAAATATTTTACGCAATGGGAGAACGAACATAGGATAGGTGTTTTTTCGATGGGATCCTTTTCGGGGTTCTTTGGGGTCTTCCACATCGCCTCCTAAACCACTGGACCGATTTCAACCAAACTTGGCACAAATATTTTACGCAAAGGGAGAACCAACATAGGACAAGTGTTTTTTTTTCGATACGATCCTTTGGGGGGTCCTTTGGGGTCTTCCACGTCTCCACCTAAACCATTGGACCGATTTCAACCAAACTTGGCACAAATATTTTACGCAACGGGAGAACCAACATAGGACAGGTGTTTTTTCGATACGATCCTCTGGGGGGTCCTTTGCGGTGTTAAAAAACTATTCGATCTGGTTACTATGGCAACCCAATAGAATAGATTCTGTTCTAAATATATTATCGCATTAAATTGAAGACCACGCGAACGAAGTTGTGGGCAACAGCTATTTATTTTTAAGAAGCCTACTTTAATTAAACTTTATTAATTAAACTAACATTTTCATTACGTACAACGTGAAACTCCGTAGCGAAGCACGGGTATTCTGCTAGTCATTTATAAGAGAAAATATATCGTGCGTGGCAGGCAACCATATCTCAGTTATGTACTGTTTACGTTTCCATTTTATTATTATCACTACCGCAATAAAAAGGCAGGGAAGACACACACACACACACACACACACACACACACACACACACACACACACACACACACACACACACACACACACACACACACACACACACACACACACACACACACACACACACACACACACACACACACACACACACACACACACACACACACACACACACACACACACACACACACACACACACACACACACACACACACACACACACACACACACACACACACACACACACACACACACACAATTCGCGTTATTTCTGGCCTCATTCACGTTTATTTTCTTACATTTGCACGGTTTTTAAATGGAAAGTGCCGAACCCATACCAACATAACGCATGCAAGCCGAAAAAGTGTCCAGCGTGGATAGCGATTTGCTTCCTGTGGATCGCTGGGCAGTGTAACTGCACGTGTTTACAGAGGAACGATTCATAGACAGACTTTTCGTCTTTAGGGAATGAACCCTCTGCAAGATGCTGAGGGTCCATGAGTGACTTCGGAGCGCTCCTTCTTTTCCTTTTTGTTGCCGATATTTGGCCATAGTCCAATGTTTTCTACAAAACCAGACGTTTCGGCAATGCCATCGACTTCCATCATCAGTGAAAATCGAGTGCGATAACGTGAGGTGGTATACGTTAGTGACCACAGTACTGTGGTTAAGGCTGAAGCAGTAAGTAGAAAGAAGTAGTTTCTATGGTAATATTTCATTTCGAAAATGATTTTAAATATAAATCTTAGAATATGGAAGTCATGTATGGTTCTCCATACCGATATTTTCTATGGTAAACGATAACAGCCGCAAATTCAAACAGAATCAAATGATGTTTTGCATACAGCCCTGTATTGTAGAGTTCTCAATACCTATTGGTGTTGGTGAAGATCGGTTAAGGAAAAGAGGTAGTTTACCTGCAACGTTTTATGTTTTAACAATGGTATTTTTTCTATGGCAAACGATAACAGCCGCAAATACAAACATAATAAAATAATTGTTTGCATACAGGCCTGATTTGTAGAGTACCTAAGACCTGTCGTTTTTGGTGAAGATCGGTTAAGGGAAAGGGGTAGTTTACCTGCAACAGTTTTTTATCAACTGTAATTTTTTTCTATGGCAAACGATAACAGCCGCAAATTCAAACAGAATCAAATGATGTTTTGCATACAGCCCTGTATTGTAGAGTTCTTAATACGTATTGGTGTTGGTGAAGATCGGTTAAGGGAAAGGGGTAGTTTACCATGTAACGTCTTTTCGCCGCGTTACAAATCCAGGGAACCCCTCGTAATTAAACTCCGTTAATTAGATGGGCTGCCTACGTTGTAACAGAATTGATCACAAATAATTAATGTAACAAATTACTTACTAACTGTGTAAGGAAACAATGGCAAGGTATACAATTGATTTAAGCACTCCTCATATGTGTGTAACAAGAAGACTTCTCTTTATTTAACATTTAAAAAAACATATACTGACAGATCCCATGACATTACTAATTCAATTATTAAGTTATTTGAAAGGTTTCTTTAAACTTTGAGATCAAACTTGATTTTATATAGCTATACCTCGGATACGGGTCAACTTTCTGTATTTCTGTAATTAAGACTTTTAATTATACTCATTTCATGATATTAGCTTGCAAGACTTTCTTTTATTCAACCATTGGAAGAATGGTATTATTGCTTGAATTATATTATTCTACATTAGCATATAAATTGTTACAACGTATGAAGTTAGAATAGTTACATGAAATTCTTAGATTTAATTTATAAGTCTTTACAAAGTTAATAGTTTCTGAAAAGTCTCTTTCAAGATGTGTTGTGTAACAAATATTAGTAACCCTCGATAGACAGGCTATCGAGTCACCTTTTAATTGGTATGCAGAAGACTAGTCCTGGGGTATCCGTCTTGGGAAACAGGAACAGCTACGTCGTCATCTCGGTCTGGCCTTCCTCTGTAAAGGGCTCCAAAATTCGCAGGTTGAACAATATGTCGTGTAGATATCTACGATGATCTTGTAGATTCTCGGATGTCCTGATCTGCATATTCTGTCACGTGCAGTAGAGTTTGTGGCTTCTGATAGTTCACATCTCCGGGTATGACTTTGGAATTGTTGTTATTTGTTGAAGCACGAAGTCATCTTGTGTTACACTCCTTTTCTTACGTTTCGATTTTTTTACTTTACTTTTCTTGTCTGTTTACATGACTATATTAATTAACACATCCAGATGCTTTAAACAGCTACATCTGGTACACCATCTTAAGGTGAGACAAAATGTAGTTAACATATTTTAAGCGCACAGCTCCTACGTCTATACTGTACGAAGTCACCATTGCAAGAGAGAGAAATTCCGCTCCCTTCGCCTGGTACTGGGCAAAAGTTAGTGGGACAATTTCCGCGCGAGAATATAGTTCCTAACTATATTTAAGTTAACATTTTTATTTATACAAACTATCCCTAAACAAATATACATAATTTAAATCAGTTGTTTTAGCGACTATTTATGTCTTCAGATTTTTTATTATTAACATTAGTTTTTTTTATCTTATTCTTACTCACACAAGACTCGGAAAACATGTCGAGTCTGGAATCAACAGGACAGCGCCTGCTTACAAGCAAAGGGTTAAATACGATATTACTAACTCTTTACAATTTATCTTTTTATTAGAGTATCTTATAACTAATTAATTACTGCTTCCTCTCATACTGAGTACAAACAGGTATTTTATATTAATACAGTGAGATTTAAATGGCTTAAGAGCTCGCAACCTTAATTTTTTAAAAAATTTTTATTTTCTTGATTATTTCTTTTATTTAAATCGTCACAACCAGCAACATTTTATGTTTTAACAAGGGTAATTTTTTATATGACGAGCGATAACTGCCGTAAATCCAAACAGAATCAACTAGGGTTTTTGCATACCTTTTTGAACTAAAGAGAACTCAAGGTCTGTTGATTTTGTTGAAGATCGGTTAAGGGAAGGGGTAGTTTATCAGCAACGTTTTATGTTTTAAAAAGAGTAATTTTTTTATGACGAACGATAACTGCCGAAAATTCAATGAGAATCAAATAATTTTTTGCACCCCCTGAGTTGCAGAGAGCTCAAGGTCTATTGATTTTGGTGAAGATCGGTTATGGGAAAGGGGTAGTTTACCTGCAACATTTTATGTTGTAACAAGAGAAATGTTTCCATGACGAACGATAACTGCCGCACATTCAAACAGAATCAAATATTTTTTTGCATGCTTCCCTGAATTGTAGAGGACGGAAGGTCTGTTGATTTTGGAGAAGATCGGTTAAGAGAAAGGGGTAGTTTACCAGAAACATTTTATGATTTAACAAGAGTAAAGTACTTAATTTTTATAAATAAAGTATCCTGATAAGAAGCTCATAGTAATCCACTGTAGAAACGTAGATGAAATATCTATAAATGAAGAAGTTAGGTGAACGGGGTGGGGGTAATTTTCTATTATTAAAAATTATAGTTGAAGGTGGAGGGGAGAATTTTTATATGTGTACTACGTTATCGGCAACAAAGAAGTAGTTTTTTGTTAAAATTGCTTCCCGGGCTCTTTAGCCGTAGTCTAATGTTTTCTGCAAAACCAGACTTTTCGGCAGTGCCATCGACTGCCATCATCGGAGAAAATCGAGTGCGAAAACGTGAGGTGGTGGTGGTATACGTTAGTGAGCACAGTACTGTGGTTAATGCTGAAGCAATAAGTAGAAAGACGTAGTTTCTATGGAAATATTTCATTTCGAATATGATTTTAAATATAAATCTTAGAACATGGAAGTCATGTATGGTTCTCCATACCGATATTTTACTTCCATGTTCCTTAAGGAAATGGAAGTATGGTGATGGCAAAAAAAATCGTGTTCGAGATTATTGCAGATTCTGATTGTACTACACTCAAAACATGAAAAAAAGTCGTTTTCCAAAAAGTGTCTGTCTGTCTGTCTGTCTGTCTGTGTGTGTGTGTGTCTGTCTGTCTGTCTATCTTAGATTTTTTTCTATGACAAACGATAACAGCCGCAAATTCAAACAGAATCAAATAATTTTTTGCATACAGCTCTGATTTGTAGAGTGCTCACGACCTGTTGTTTTTGGTGAAGATCGGTTGAGGGGAAGGGGTAGTTTACCTGCAACAGTTTTTTTTTTATCAAGGGTAATTTTGTTTGTTTGGCAAACGATAACAGCCGCAAATTCAAACAGAATCAAATAATGTTTCGCATACAGCCCTGAATTGTATAGTTCTCAAGACCTGTTGTTTTTGGTGAAGATCGGTTAAGGGAAAGGGGTAGTTTACCAACAACGTTTTTTTAACTAGGGTATTTTCTATGGCAAACGATAACAGCCGCAAAATCAAACGCAAACGATAACAGCCGCAAAATCAAACAGAATCAAATAATTTTTTGCAGACGTTGCTGAATTGTAGAGGTCTCAAGGCCTTTTGATCTTGGTGAAGATCGGTTATGGGGAAGGGGTAGTTTACCTGCAACCTTTTACGTTTTAACAAGAGAAGAGTACTTGAAAATTCATTTAAACTTTTGGAACAATGGTAATTGTTAAAAATAAAATAATTTTGTTGCCAGGCAATAAAATTATAATTTTTTCATTTTAATGTAAATCTGTACATAGTATAAAGTAAAGTCGGGCCGTTTTCTCTCTGTGTTTTAAATCGCTAATCTCAGGAAGTACTGAACGGATTTTATTCAAGTTTTCGCCAATAGATAGAGTGTCTATCGAGGAACATTTATGTTTATAATTAATACATATATGTTGTACATTAGCTTAGCTATCACGGTTTATGTCAAGTAAGTGGTATAGTTTACATCTTATATATAAAAATGAATGTTTCTTTGTTTGTCCCGTATGCGTTCCTATACCACTCATCCGATTGCGATGAAACTTCGGTGAGTTGTGCGCACGTCCGCGAAGGTTTCTTCCACATCTCCTCCTAAACCACTGTACCGATTTCAACCAAACTTGGCACAAATATTTTACGCAATGGGAGAACGAACATAGGATAGGTGTTTTTTCGATGGGATCCTTTTCGGGGTTCTTTGGGGTCTTCCACATCGCCTCCTAAACCACTGGACCGATTTCAACCAAACTTGGCACAAATATTTTACGCAAAGGGAGAACCAACATAGGACAAGTGTTTTTTTTTCGATACGATCCTTTGGGGGGTCCTTTGGGGTCTTCCACGTCTCCACCTAAACCATTGGACCGATTTCAACCAAACTTGGCACAAATATTTTACGCAACGGGAGAACCAACATAGGACAGGTGTTTTTTCGATACGATCCTCTGGGGGGTCCTTTGCGGTGTTAAAAAACTATTCGATCTGGTTACTATGGCAACCCAATAGAATAGATTCTGTTCTAAATATATTATCGCATTAAATTGAAGACCACGCGAACGAAGTTGTGGGCAACAGCTATTTATTTTTAAGAAGCCTACTTTAATTAAACTTTATTAATTAAACTAACATTTTCATTACGTACAACGTGAAACTCCGTAGCGAAGCACGGGTATTCTGCTAGTCATTTATAAGAGAAAATATATCGTGCGTGGCAGGCAACCATATCTCAGTTATGTACTGTTTACGTTTCCATTTTATTATTATCACTACCGCAATAAAAAGGCAGGGAAGACACACACACACACACACACACACACACACACACACACACACACACACACACACACACACACACACACACACACACACACACACACACACACACACACACACACACACACACACACACACACACACACACACACACACACACACACACACACACACACACACACACACACACACACACACACACACACACACACACACACACACACACACACACACACACACACACACACACACACACACACACACACACACACACACACACACACACACACACACACACACACACACACACACACACACACACACACACACACACACACACACACACACACACACACACACACACACACACACACACACACACACACACACACACACACACACACACACACACACACACACACACACACACACACACACACACACACACACACACACACACACACACACACACAATTCGCGTTATTTCTGGCCTCATTCACGTTTATTTTCTTACATTTGCACGGTTTTTAAATGGAAAGTGCCGAACCCATACCAACATAACGCATGCAAGCCGAAAAAGTGTCCAGCGTGGATAGCGATTTGCTTCCTGTGGATCGCTGGGCAGTGTAACTGCACGTGTTTACAGAGGAACGATTCATAGACAGACTTTTCGTCTTTAGGGAATGAACCCTCTGCAAGATGCTGAGGGTCCATGAGTGACTTCGGAGCGCTCCTTCTTTTCCTTTTTGTTGCCGATATTTGGCCATAGTCCAATGTTTTCTACAAAACCAGACGTTTCGGCAATGCCATCGACTTCCATCATCAGTGAAAATCGAGTGCGATAACGTGAGGTGGTATACGTTAGTGACCACAGTACTGTGGTTAAGGCTGAAGCAGTAAGTAGAAAGAAGTAGTTTCTATGGTAATATTTCATTTCGAAAATGATTTTAAATATAAATCTTAGAATATGGAAGTCATGTATGGTTCTCCATACCGATATTTTCTATGGTAAACGATAACAGCCGCAAATTCAAACAGAATCAAATGATGTTTTGCATACAGCCCTGTATTGTAGAGTTCTCAATACCTATTGGTGTTGGTGAAGATCGGTTAAGGAAAAGAGGTAGTTTACCTGCAACGTTTTATGTTTTAACAATGGTATTTTTTCTATGGCAAACGATAACAGCCGCAAATACAAACATAATAAAATAATTGTTTGCATACAGGCCTGATTTGTAGAGTACCTAAGACCTGTCGTTTTTGGTGAAGATCGGTTAAGGGAAAGGGGTAGTTTACCTGCAACAGTTTTTTATCAACTGTAATTTTTTTCTATGGCAAACGATAACAGCCGCAAATTCAAACAGAATCAAATGATGTTTTGCATACAGCCCTGTATTGTAGAGTTCTTAATACGTATTGGTGTTGGTGAAGATCGGTTAAGGGAAAGGGGTAGTTTACCATGTAACGTCTTTTCGCCGCGTTACAAATCCAGGGAACCCCTCGTAATTAAACTCCGTTAATTAGATGGGCTGCCTACGTTGTAACAGAATTGATCACAAATAATTAATGTAACAAATTACTTACTAACTGTGTAAGGAAACAATGGCAAGGTATACAATTGATTTAAGCACTCCTCATATGTGTGTAACAAGAAGACTTCTCTTTATTTAACATTTAAAAAAACATATACTGACAGATCCCATGACATTACTAATTCAATTATTAAGTTATTTGAAAGGTTTCTTTAAACTTTGAGATCAAACTTGATTTTATATAGCTATACCTCGGATACGGGTCAACTTTCTGTATTTCTGTAATTAAGACTTTTAATTATACTCATTTCATGATATTAGCTTGCAAGACTTTCTTTTATTCAACCATTGGAAGAATGGTATTATTGCTTGAATTATATTATTCTACATTAGCATATAAATTGTTACAACGTATGAAGTTAGAATAGTTACATGAAATTCTTAGATTTAATTTATAAGTCTTTACAAAGTTAATAGTTTCTGAAAAGTCTCTTTCAAGATGTGTTGTGTAACAAATATTAGTAACCCTCGATAGACAGGCTATCGAGTCACCTTTTAATTGGTATGCAGAAGACTAGTCCTGGGGTATCCGTCTTGGGAAACAGGAACAGCTACGTCGTCATCTCGGTCTGGCCTTCCTCTGTAAAGGGCTCCAAAATTCGCAGGTTGAACAATATGTCGTGTAGATATCTACGATGATCTTGTAGATTCTCGGATGTCCTGATCTGCATATTCTGTCACGTGCAGTAGAGTTTGTGGCTTCTGATAGTTCACATCTCCGGGTATGACTTTGGAATTGTTGTTATTTGTTGAAGCACGAAGTCATCTTGTGTTACACTCCTTTTCTTACGTTTCGATTTTTTTACTTTACTTTTCTTGTCTATTTACATGACTATATTAATTAACACATCCAGATGCTTTAAACAGCTACATCTGGTACACCATCTTAAGGTGAGACAAAATGTAGTTAACATATTTTAAGCGCACAGCTCCTACGTCTATACTGTACGAAGTCACCATTGCAAGAGAGAGAAATTCCGCTCCCTTCGCCTGGTACTGGGCAAAAGTTAGTGGGACAATTTCCGCGCGAGAATATAGTTCCTAACTATATTTAAGTTAACATTTTTATTTATACAAACTATCCCTAAACAAATATACATAATTTAAATCAGTTGTTTTAGCGACTATTTATGTCTTCAGATTTTTTATTATTAACATTAGTTTTTTTTATCTTATTCTTACTCACACAAGACTCGGAAAACATGTCGAGTCTGGAATCAACAGGACAGCGCCTGCTTACAAGCAAAGGGTTAAATACGATATTACTAACTCTTTACAATTTATCTTTTTATTAGAGTATCTTATAACTAATTAATTACTGCTTCCTCTCATACTGAGTACATACAGGTATTTTATATTAATACAGTGAGATTTAAATGGCTTAAGAGCTCGCAACCTTAATTTTTTAAAAAATTTTTATTTTCTTGATTATTTCTTTTATTTAAATCGTCACAACCAGCAACATTTTATGTTTTAACAAGGGTAATTTTTTATATGACGAGCGATAACTGCCGTAAATCCAAACAGAATCAACTAGGGTTTTTGCATACCTTTTTGAACTAAAGAGAACTCAAGGTCTGTTGATTTTGTTGAAGATCGGTTAAGGGAAGGGGTAGTTTATCAGCAACGTTTTATGTTTTAAAAAGAGTAATTTTTTTATGACGAACGATAACTGCCGAAAATTCAATGAGAATCAAATAATTTTTTGCACCCCCTGAGTTGCAGAGAGCTCAAGGTCTATTGATTTTGGTGAAGATCGGTTATGGGAAAGGGGTAGTTTACCTGCAACATTTTATGTTGTAACAAGAGAAATGTTTCCATGACGAACGATAACTGCCGCACATTCAAACAGAATCAAATATTTTTTTGCATGCTTCCCTGAATTGTAGAGGACGGAAGGTCTGTTGATTTTGGAGAAGATCGGTTAAGAGAAAGGGGTAGTTTACCAGAAACATTTTATGATTTAACAAGAGTAAAGTACTTAATTTTTATAAATAAAGTATCCTGATAAGAAGCTCATAGTAATCCACTGTAGAAACGTAGATGAAATATCTATAAATGAAGAAGTTAGGTGAACGGGGTGGGGGTAATTTTCTATTATTAAAAATTATAGTTGAAGGTGGAGGGGAGAATTTTTATATGTGTACTACGTTATCGGCAACAAAGAAGTAGTTTTTTGTTAAAATTGCTTCCCGGGCTCTTTAGCCGTAGTCTAATGTTTTCTGCAAAACCAGACTTTTCGGCAGTGCCATCGACTGCCATCATCGGAGAAAATCGAGTGCGAAAACGTGAGGTGGTGGTGGTATACGTTAGTGAGCACAGTACTGTGGTTAATGCTGAAGCAATAAGTAGAAAGACGTAGTTTCTATGGAAATATTTCATTTCGAATATGATTTTAAATATAAATCTTAGAACATGGAAGTCATGTATGGTTCTCCATACCGATATTTTACTTCCATGTTCCTTAAGGAAATGGAAGTATGGTGATGGCAAAAAAAATCGTGTTCGAGATTATTGCAGATTCTGATTGTACTACACTCAAAACATGAAAAAAAGTCGTTTTCCAAAAAGTGTCTGTCTGTCTGTCTGTCTGTGTGTGTGTGTGTGTGTGTGTGTGTGTGTCTGTCTGTCTGTCTATCTTAGATTTTTTTCTATGACAAACGATAACAGCCGCAAATTCAAACAGAATCAAATAATTTTTTGCATACAGCTCTGATTTGTAGAGTGCTCACGACCTGTTGTTTTTGGTGAAGATCGGTTGAGGGGAAGGGGTAGTTTACCTGCAACAGTTTTTTTTTTATCAAGGGTAATTTTGTTTGTTTGGCAAACGATAACAGCCGCAAATTCAAACAGAATCAAATAATGTTTCGCATACAGCCCTGAATTGTATAGTTCTCAAGACCTGTTGTTTTTGGTGAAGATCGGTTAAGGGAAAGGGGTAGTTTACCAACAACGTTTTTTTAACTAGGGTATTTTCTATGGCAAACGATAACAGCCGCAAAATCAAACAGAATCAAATAATTTTTTGCAGACGTTGCTGAATTGTAGAGGTCTCAAGGCCTTTTGATCTTGGTGAAGATCGGTTATGGGGAAGGGGTAGTTTACCTGCAACCTTTTACGTTTTAACAAGAGAAGAGTACTTGAAAATTCATTTAAACTTTTGGAACAATGGTAATTGTTAAAAATAAAATAATTTTGTTGCCAGGCAATAAAATTATAATTTTTTCATTTTAATGTAAATCTGTACATAGTATAAAGTAAAGTCGGGCCGTTTTCTCTCTGTGTTTTAAATCGCTAATCTCAGGAAGTACTGAACGGATTTTATTCAAGTTTTCGCCAATAGATAGAGTGTCTATCGAGGAACATTTATGTTTATAATTAATACATGTATGTTGTACATTAGCTTAGCTATCACGGTTTATGTCAAGTAAGTGGTATAGTTTACATCTTATATATAAAAATGAATGTTTCTTTGTTTGTCCCGTATGCGTTCCTATACCACTCATCCGATTGCGATGAAACTTCGGTGAGTTGTGCGCACGTCCGCGAAGGTTTCTTCCACATCTCCTCCTAAACCACTGTACCGATTTCAACCAAACTTGGCACAAATATTTTACGCAATGGGAGAACGAACATAGGATAGGTGTTTTTTCGATGGGATCCTTTTCGGGGTTCTTTGGGGTCTTCCACATCGCCTCCTAAACCACTGGACCGATTTCAACCAAACTTGGCACAAATATTTTACGCAAAGGGAGAACCAACATAGGACAAGTGTTTTTTTTTCGATACGATCCTTTGGGGGGTCCTCTGGGGTCTTCCACGTCTCCACCTAAACCATTGGACCGATTTCAACCAAACTTGGCACAAATATTTTACGCAACGGGAGAACCAACATAGGACAGGTGTTTTTTCGATACGATCCTCTGGGGGGTCCTTTGCGGTGTTAAAAAACTATTCGATCTGGTTACTATGGCAACCCAATAGAATAGATTCTGTTCTAAATATATTATCGCATTAAATTGAAGACCACGCGAACGAAGTTGTGGGCAACAGCTATTTATTTTTAAGAAGCCTACTTTAATTAAACTTTATTAATTAAACTAACATTTTCATTACGTACAACGTGAAACTCCGTAGCGAAGCACGGGTATTCTGCTAGTCATTTATAAGAGAAAATATATCGTGCGTGGCAGGCAACCATATCTCAGTTATGTACTGTTTACGTTTCCATTTTATTATTATCACTACCGCAATAAAAAGGCAGGGAAGACACACACACACACACACACACACACACACACACACACACACACACACACACACACACACACACACACACACACACACACACACACACACACACACACACACACACACACACACACACACACACACACACACACACACACACACACACACACACACACACACACACACACACACACACACACACACACACACACACACACACACACACACACACACACACACACACACACACACACACACACACACACACACACACACACACACACACACACACACACACACACACACACACACACACACACACACACACACACACACACACACACACACACACACACACACACACACACACACACACACACACACACACACACACACACACACACACACACACACACACACACACACACACACACAATTCGCGTTATTTCTGGCCTCATTCACGTTTATTTTCTTACATTTGCACGGTTTTTAAATGGAAAGTGCCGAACCCATACCAACATAACGCATGCAAGCCGAAAAAGTGTCCAGCGTGGATAGCGATTTGCTTCCTGTGGATCGCTGGGCAGTGTAACTGCACGTGTTTACAGAGGAACGATTCATAGACAGACTTTTCGTCTTTAGGGAATGAACCCTCTGCAAGATGCTGAGGGTCCATGAGTGACTTCGGAGCGCTCCTTCTTTTCCTTTTTGTTGCCGATATTTGGCCATAGTCCAATGTTTTCTACAAAACCAGACGTTTCGGCAATGCCATCGACTTCCATCATCAGTGAAAATCGAGTGCGATAACGTGAGGTGGTATACGTTAGTGACCACAGTACTGTGGTTAAGGCTGAAGCAGTAAGTAGAAAGAAGTAGTTTCTATGGTAATATTTCATTTCGAAAATGATTTTAAATATAAATCTTAGAATATGGAAGTCATGTATGGTTCTCCATACCGATATTTTCTATGGTAAACGATAACAGCCGCAAATTCAAACAGAATCAAATGATGTTTTGCATACAGCCCTGTATTGTAGAGTTCTCAATACCTCTTGGTGTTGGTGAAGATCGGTTAAGGAAAAGAGGTAGTTTACCTGCAACGTTTTATGTTTTAACAATGGTATTTTTTCTATGGCAAACGATAACAGCCGCAAATACAAACATAATAAAATAATTGTTTGCATACAGGCCTGATTTGTAGAGTACCTAAGACCTGTCGTTTTTGGTGAAGATCGGTTAAGGGAAAGGGGTAGTTTACCTGCAACAGTTTTTTATCAACTGTAATTTTTTTCTATGGCAAACGATAACAGCCGCAAATTCAAACAGAATCAAATGATGTTTTGCATACAGCCCTGTATTGTAGAGTTCTTAATACGTATTGGTGTTGGTGAAGATCGGTTAAGGGAAAGGGGTAGTTTACCATGTAACGTCTTTTCGCCGCGTTACAAATCCAGGGAACCCCTCGTAATTAAACTCCGTTAATTAGATGGGCTGCCTACGTTGTAACAGAATTGATCACAAATAATTAATGTAACAAATTACTTACTAACTGTGTAAGGAAACAATGGCAAGGTATACAATTGATTTAAGCACTCCTCATATGTGTGTAACAAGAAGACTTCTCTTTATTTAACATTTAAAAAAACATATACTGACAGATCCCATGACATTACTAATTCAATTATTAAGTTATTTGAAAGGTTTCTTTAAACTTTGAGATCAAACTTGATTTTATATAGCTATACCTCGGATACGGGTCAACTTTCTGTATTTCTGTAATTAAGACTTTTAATTATACTCATTTCATGATATTAGCTTGCAAGACTTTCTTTTATTCAACCATTGGAAGAATGGTTTTATTGCTTGAATTATATTACTCTACATTAGCATATAAATTGTTACAACGTATGAAGTTAGAATAGTTACATGAAATTCTTAGATTTAATTTATAAGTCTTTACAAAGTTAATAGTTTCTGAAAAGTCTCTTTCAAGATGTGTTGTGTAACAAATATTAGTAACCCTCGATAGACAGGCTATCGAGTCACCTTTTAATTGGTATGCAGAAGACTAGTCCTGGGGTATCCGTCTTGGGAAACAGGAACAGCTACGTCGTCATCTCGGTCTGGCCTTCCTCTGTAAAGGGCTCCAAAATTCGCAGGTTGAACAATATGTCGTGTAGATATCTACGATGATCTTGTAGATTCTCGGATGTCCTGATCTGCATATTCTGTCACGTGCAGTAGAGTTTGTGGCTTCTGATAGTTCACATCTCCGGGTATGACTTTGGAATTGTTGTTATTTGTTGAAGCACGAAGTCATCTTGTGTTACACTCCTTTTCTTACGTTTCGATTTTTTTACTTTACTTTTCTTGTCTGTTTACATGACTATATTAATTAACACATCCAGATGCTTTAAACAGCTACATCTGGTACACCATCTTAAGGTGAGACAAAATGTAGTTAACATATTTTAAGCGCACAGCTCCTACGTCTATACTGTACGAAGTCACCATTGCAAGAGAGAGAAATTCCGCTCCCTTCGCCTGGTACTGGGCAAAAGTTAGTGGGACAATTTCCGCGCGAGAATATAGTTCCTAACTATATTTAAGTTAACATTTTTATTTATACAAACTATCCCTAAACAAATATACATAATTTAAATCAGTTGTTTTAGCGACTATTTATGTCTTCAGATTTTTTATTATTAACATTAGTTTTTTTTATCTTATTCTTACTCACACAAGACTCGGAAAACATGTCGAGTCTGGAATCAACAGGACAGCGCCTGCTTACAAGCAAAGGGTTAAATACGATATTACTAACTCTTTACAATTTATCTTTTTATTAGAGTATCTTATAACTAATTAATTACTGCTTCCTCTCATACTGAGTACATACAGGTATTTTATATTAATACAGTGAGATTTAAATGGCTTAAGAGCTCGCAACCTTAATTTTTTAAAAAATTTTTATTTTCTTGATTATTTCTTTTATTTAAATCGTCACAACCAGCAACATTTTATGTTTTAACAAGGGTAATTTTTTATATGACGAGCGATAACTGCCGTAAATCCAAACAGAATCAACTAGGGTTTTTGCATACCTTTTTGAACTAAAGAGAACTCAAGGTCTGTTGATTTTGTTGAAGATCGGTTAAGGGAAGGGGTAGTTTATCAGCAACGTTTTATGTTTTAAAAAGAGTAATTTTTTTATGACGAACGATAACTGCCGAAAATTCAATGAGAATCAAATAATTTTTTGCACCCCCTGAGTTGCAGAGAGCTCAAGGTCTATTGATTTTGGTGAAGATCGGTTATGGGAAAGGGGTAGTTTACCTGCAACATTTTATGTTGTAACAAGAGAAATGTTTCCATGACGAACGATAACTGCCGCACATTCAAACAGAATCAAATATTTTTTTGCATGCTTCCCTGAATTGTAGAGGACGGAAGGTCTGTTGATTTTGGAGAAGATCGGTTAAGAGAAAGGGGTAGTTTACCAGAAACATTTTATGATTTAACAAGAGTAAAGTACTTAATTTTTATAAATAAAGTATCCTGATAAGAAGCTCATAGTAATCCACTGTAGAAACGTAGATGAAATATCTATAAATGAAGAAGTTAGGTGAACGGGGTGGGGGTAATTTTCTATTATTAAAAATTATAGTTGAAGGTGGAGGGGAGAATTTTTATATGTGTACTACGTTATCGGCAACAAAGAAGTAGTTTTTTGTTAAAATTGCTTCCCGGGCTCTTTAGCCGTAGTCTAATGTTTTCTGCAAAACCAGACTTTTCGGCAGTGCCATCGACTGCCATCATCGGAGAAAATCGAGTGCGAAAACGTGAGGTGGTGGTGGTATACGTTAGTGAGCACAGTACTGTGGTTAATGCTGAAGCAATAAGTAGAAAGACGTAGTTTCTATGGAAATATTTCATTTCGAATATGATTTTAAATATAAATCTTAGAACATGGAAGTCATGTATGGTTCTCCATACCGATATTTTACTTCCATGTTCCTTAAGGAAATGGAAGTATGGTGATGGCAAAAAAAATCGTGTTCGAGATTATTGCAGATTCTGATTGTACTACACTCAAAACATGAAAAAAAGTCGTTTTCCAAAAAGTGTCTGTCTGTCTGTCTGTCTGTGTGTGTGTGTGTGTGTGTGTGTGTGTCTGTCTGTCTGTCTATCTTAGATTTTTTTCTATGACAAACGATAACAGCCGCAAATTCAAACAGAATCAAATAATTTTTTGCATACAGCTCTGATTTGTAGAGTGCTCACGACCTGTTGTTTTTGGTGAAGATCGGTTGAGGGGAAGGGGTAGTTTACCTGCAACAGTTTTTTTTTTATCAAGGGTAATTTTGTTTGTTTGGCAAACGATAACAGCCGCAAATTCAAACAGAATCAAATAATGTTTCGCATACAGCCCTGAATTGTATAGTTCTCAAGACCTGTTGTTTTTGGTGAAGATCGGTTAAGGGAAAGGGGTAGTTTACCAACAACGTTTTTTTAACTAGGGTATTTTCTATGGCAAACGATAACAGCCGCAAAATCAAACAGAATCAAATAATTTTTTGCAGACGTTGCTGAATTGTAGAGGTCTCAAGGCCTTTTGATCTTGGTGAAGATCGGTTATGGGGAAGGGGTAGTTTACCTGCAACCTTTTACGTTTTAACAAGAGAAGAGTACTTGAAAATTCATTTAAACTTTTGGAACAATGGTAATTGTTAAAAATAAAATAATTTTGTTGCCAGGCAATAAAATTATAATTTTTTCATTTTAATGTAAATCTGTACATAGTATAAAGTAAAGTCGGGCCGTTTTCTCTCTGTGTTTTAAATCGCTAATCTCAGGAAGTACTGAACGGATTTTATTCAAGTTTTCGCCAATAGATAGAGTGTCTATCGAGGAACATTTATGTTTATAATTAATACATGTATGTTGTACATTAGCTTAGCTATCACGGTTTATGTCAAGTAAGTGGTATAGTTTACATCTTATATATAAAAATGAATGTTTCTTTGTTTGTCCCGTATGCGTTCCTATACCACTCATCCGATTGCGATGAAACTTCGGTGAGTTGTGCGCACGTCCGCGAAGGTTTCTTCCACATCTCCTCCTAAACCACTGTACCGATTTCAACCAAACTTGGCACAAATATTTTACGCAATGGGAGAACGAACATAGGATAGGTGTTTTTTCGATGGGATCCTTTTCGGGGTTCTTTGGGGTCTTCCACATCGCCTCCTAAACCACTGGACCGATTTCAACCAAACTTGGCACAAATATTTTACGCAAAGGGAGAACCAACATAGGACAAGTGTTTTTTTTTTCGATACGATCCTTTGGGGGGTCCTCTGGGGTCTTCCACGTCTCCACCTAAACCATTGGACCGATTTCAACCAAACTTGGCACAAATATTTTACGCAACGGGAGAACCAACATAGGACAGGTGTTTTTTCGATACGATCCTCTGGGGGGTCCTTTGCGGTGTTAAAAAACTATTCGATCTGGTTACTATGGCAACCCAATAGAATAGATTCTGTTCTAAATATATTATCGCATTAAATTGAAGACCACGCGAACGAAGTTGTGGGCAACAGCTATTTATTTTTAAGAAGCCTACTTTAATTAAACTTTATTAATTAAACTAACATTTTCATTACGTACAACGTGAAACTCCGTAGCGAAGCACGGGTATTCTGCTAGTCATTTATAAGAGAAAATATATCGTGCGTGGCAGGCAACCATATCTCAGTTATGTACTGTTTACGTTTCCATTTTATTATTATCACTACCGCAATAAAAAGGCAGGGAAGACACACACACACACACACACACACACACACACACACACACACACACACACACACACACACACACACACACACACACACACACACACACACACACACACACACACACACACACACACACACACACACACACACACACACACACACACACACACACACACACACACACACACACACACACACACACACACACACACACACACACACACACACACACACACACACACACACACACACACACACACACACACACACACACACACACACACACACACACACACACACACACACACACACACACACACACACACACACACACACACACACACACACACAATTCGCGTTATTTCTGGCCTCATTCACGTTTATTTTCTTACATTTGCACGGTTTTTAAATGGAAAGTGCCGAACCCATACCAACATAACGCATGCAAGCCGAAAAAGTGTCCAGCGTGGATAGCGATTTGCTTCCTGTGGATCGCTGGGCAGTGTAACTGCACGTGTTTACAGAGGAACGATTCATAGACAGACTTTTCGTCTTTAGGGAATGAACCCTCTGCAAGATGCTGAGGGTCCATGAGTGACTTCGGAGCGCTCCTTCTTTTCCTTTTTGTTGCCGATATTTGGCCATAGTCCAATGTTTTCTACAAAACCAGACGTTTCGGCAATGCCATCGACTTCCATCATCAGTGAAAATCGAGTGCGATAACGTGAGGTGGTATACGTTAGTGACCACAGTACTGTGGTTAAGGCTGAAGCAGTAAGTAGAAAGAAGTAGTTTCTATGGTAATATTTCATTTCGAAAATGATTTTAAATATAAATCTTAGAATATGGAAGTCATGTATGGTTCTCCATACCGATATTTTCTATGGTAAACGATAACAGCCGCAAATTCAAACAGAATCAAATGATGTTTTGCATACAGCCCTGTATTGTAGAGTTCTCAATACCTCTTGGTGTTGGTGAAGATCGGTTAAGGAAAAGAGGTAGTTTACCTGCAACGTTTTATGTTTTAACAATGGTATTTTTTCTATGGCAAACGATAACAGCCGCAAATACAAACATAATAAAATAATTGTTTGCATACAGGCCTGATTTGTAGAGTACCTAAGACCTGTCGTTTTTGGTGAAGATCGGTTAAGGGAAAGGGGTAGTTTACCTGCAACAGTTTTTTATCAACTGTAATTTTTTTCTATGGCAAACGATAACAGCCGCAAATTCAAACAGAATCAAATGATGTTTTGCATACAGCCCTGTATTGTAGAGTTCTTAATACGTATTGGTGTTGGTGAAGATCGGTTAAGGGAAAGGGGTAGTTTACCATGTAACGTCTTTTCGCCGCGTTACAAATCCAGGGAACCCCTCGTAATTAAACTCCGTTAATTAGATGGGCTGCCTACGTTGTAACAGAATTGATCACAAATAATTAATGTAACAAATTACTTACTAACTGTGTAAGGAAACAATGGCAAGGTATACAATTGATTTAAGCACTCCTCATATGTGTGTAACAAGAAGACTTCTCTTTATTTAACATTTAAAAAAACATATACTGACAGATCCCATGACATTACTAATTCAATTATTAAGTTATTTGAAAGGTTTCTTTAAACTTTGAGATCAAACTTGATTTTATATAGCTATACCTCGGATACGGGTCAACTTTCTGTATTTCTGTAATTAAGACTTTTAATTATACTCATTTCATGATATTAGCTTGCAAGACTTTCTTTTATTCAACCATTGGAAGAATGGTTTTATTGCTTGAATTATATTACTCTACATTAGCATATAAATTGTTACAACGTATGAAGTTAGAATAGTTACATGAAATTCTTAGATTTAATTTATAAGTCTTTACAAAGTTAATAGTTTCTGAAAAGTCTCTTTCAAGATGTGTTGTGTAACAAATATTAGTAACCCTCGATAGACAGGCTATCGAGTCACCTTTTAATTGGTATGCAGAAGACTAGTCCTGGGGTATCCGTCTTGGGAAACAGGAACAGCTACGTCGTCATCTCGGTCTGGCCTTCCTCTGTAAAGGGCTCCAAAATTCGCAGGTTGAACAATATGTCGTGTAGATATCTACGATGATCTTGTAGATTCTCGGATGTCCTGATCTGCATATTCTGTCACGTGCAGTAGAGTTTGTGGCTTCTGATAGTTCACATCTCCGGGTATGACTTTGGAATTGTTGTTATTTGTTGAAGCACGAAGTCATCTTGTGTTACACTCCTTTTCTTACGTTTCGATTTTTTTACTTTACTTTTCTTGTCTATTTACATGACTATATTAATTAACACATCCAGATGCTTTAAACAGCTACATCTGGTACACCATCTTAAGGTGAGACAAAATGTAGTTAACATATTTTAAGCGCACAGCTCCTACGTCTATACTGTACGAAGTCACCATTGCAAGAGAGAGAAATTCCGCTCCCTTCGCCTGGTACTGGGCAAAAGTTAGTGGGACAATTTCCGCGCGAGAATATAGTTCCTAACTATATTTAAGTTAACATTTTTATTTATACAAACTATCCCTAAACAAATATACATAATTTAAATCAGTTGTTTTAGCGACTATTTATGTCTTCAGATTTTTTATTATTAACATTAGTTTTTTTTATCTTATTCTTACTCACACAAGACTCGGAAAACATGTCGAGTCTGGAATCAACAGGACAGCGCCTGCTTACAAGCAAAGGGTTAAATACGATATTACTAACTCTTTACAATTTATCTTTTTATTAGAGTATCTTATAACTAATTAATTACTGCTTCCTCTCATACTGAGTACATACAGGTATTTTATATTAATACAGTGAGATTTAAATGGCTTAAGAGCTCGCAACCTTAATTTTTTAAAAAATTTTTATTTTCTTGATTATTTCTTTTATTTAAATCGTCACAACCAGCAACATTTTATGTTTTAACAAGGGTAATTTTTTATATGACGAGCGATAACTGCCGTAAATCCAAACAGAATCAACTAGGGTTTTTGCATACCTTTTTGAACTAAAGAGAACTCAAGGTCTGTTGATTTTGTTGAAGATCGGTTAAGGGAAGGGGTAGTTTATCAGCAACGTTTTATGTTTTAAAAAGAGTAATTTTTTTATGACGAACGATAACTGCCGAAAATTCAATGAGAATCAAATAATTTTTTGCACCCCCTGAGTTGCAGAGAGCTCAAGGTCTATTGATTTTGGTGAAGATCGGTTATGGGAAAGGGGTAGTTTACCTGCAACATTTTATGTTGTAACAAGAGAAATGTTTCCATGACGAACGATAACTGCCGCACATTCAAACAGAATCAAATATTTTTTTGCATGCTTCCCTGAATTGTAGAGGACGGAAGGTCTGTTGATTTTGGAGAAGATCGGTTAAGAGAAAGGGGTAGTTTACCAGAAACATTTTATGATTTAACAAGAGTAAAGTACTTAATTTTTATAAATAAAGTATCCTGATAAGAAGCTCATAGTAATCCACTGTAGAAACGTAGATGAAATATCTATAAATGAAGAAGTTAGGTGAACGGGGTGGGGGTAATTTTCTATTATTAAAAATTATAGTTGAAGGTGGAGGGGAGAATTTTTATATGTGTACTACGTTATCGGCAACAAAGAAGTAGTTTTTTGTTAAAATTGCTTCCCGGGCTCTTTAGCCGTAGTCTAATGTTTTCTGCAAAACCAGACTTTTCGGCAGTGCCATCGACTGCCATCATCGGAGAAAATCGAGTGCGAAAACGTGAGGTGGTGGTGGTATACGTTAGTGAGCACAGTACTGTGGTTAATGCTGAAGCAATAAGTAGAAAGACGTAGTTTCTATGGAAATATTTCATTTCGAATATGATTTTAAATATAAATCTTAGAACATGGAAGTCATGTATGGTTCTCCATACCGATATTTTACTTCCATGTTCCTTAAGGAAATGGAAGTATGGTGATGGCAAAAAAAATCGTGTTCGAGATTATTGCAGATTCTGATTGTACTACACTCAAAACATGAAAAAAAGTCGTTTTCCAAAAAGTGTCTGTCTGTCTGTCTGTCTGTCTGTGTGTGTGTGTGTCTGTCTGTCTGTCTATCTTAGATTTTTTTCTATGACAAACGATAACAGCCGCAAATTCAAACAGAATCAAATAATTTTTTGCATACAGCTCTGATTTGTAGAGTGCTCACGACCTGTTGTTTTTGGTGAAGATCGGTTGAGGGGAAGGGGTAGTTTACCTGCAACAGTTTTTTTTTTATCAAGGGTAATTTTGTTTGTTTGGCAAACGATAACAGCCGCAAATTCAAACAGAATCAAATAATGTTTCGCATACAGCCCTGAATTGTATAGTTCTCAAGACCTGTTGTTTTTGGTGAAGATCGGTTAAGGGAAAGGGGTAGTTTACCAACAACGTTTTTTTAACTAGGGTATTTTCTATGGCAAACGATAACAGCCGCAAAATCAAACAGAATCAAATAATTTTTTGCAGACGTTGCTGAATTGTAGAGGTCTCAAGGCCTTTTGATCTTGGTGAAGATCGGTTATGGGGAAGGGGTAGTTTACCCGCAACCTTTTACGTTTTAACAAGAGAAGAGTACTTGAAAATTCATTTAAACTTTTGGAACAATGGTAATTGTTAAAAATAAAATAATTTTGTTGCCAGGCAATAAAATTATAATTTTTTCATTTTAATGTAAATCTGTACATAGTATAAAGTAAAGTCGGGCCGTTTTCTCTCTGTGTTTTAAATCGCTAATCTCAGGAAGTACTGAACGGATTTTATTCAAGTTTTCGCCAATAGATAGAGTGTCTATCGAGGAACATTTATGTTTATAATTAATACATATATGTTGTACATTAGCTTAGCTATCACGGTTTATGTCAAGTAAGTGGTATAGTTTACATCTTATATATAAAAATGAATGTTTCTTTGTTTGTCCCGTATGCGTTCCTATACCACTCATCCGATTGCGATGAAACTTCGGTGAGTTGTGCGCACGTCCGCGAAGGTTTCTTCCACATCTCCTCCTAAACCACTGTACCGATTTCAACCAAACTTGGCACAAATATTTTACGCAATGGGAGAACGAACATAGGATAGGTGTTTTTTCGATGGGATCCTTTTCGGGGTTCTTTGGGGTCTTCCACATCGCCTCCTAAACCACTGGACCGATTTCAACCAAACTTGGCACAAATATTTTACGCAAAGGGAGAACCAACATAGGACAAGTGTTTTTTTTTCGATACGATCCTTTGGGGGGTCCTTTGGGGTCTTCCACGTCTCCACCTAAACCATTGGACCGATTTCAACCAAACTTGGCACAAATATTTTACGCAACGGGAGAACCAACATAGGACAGGTGTTTTTTCGATACGATCCTCTGGGGGGTCCTTTGCGGTGTTAAAAAACTATTCGATCTGGTTACTATGGCAACCCAATAGAATAGATTCTGTTCTAAATATATTATCGCATTAAATTGAAGACCACGCGAACGAAGTTGTGGGCAACAGCTATTTATTTTTAAGAAGCCTACTTTAATTAAACTTTATTAATTAAACTAACATTTTCATTACGTACAACGTGAAACTCCGTAGCGAAGCACGGGTATTCTGCTAGTCATTTATAAGAGAAAATATATCGTGCGTGGCAGGCAACCATATCTCAGTTATGTACTGTTTACGTTTCCATTTTATTATTATCACTACCGCAATAAAAAGGCAGGGAAGACACACACACACACACACACACACACACACACACACACACACACACACACACACACACACACACACACACACACACACACACACACACACACACACACACACACACACACACACACACACACACACACACACACACACACACACACACACACACACACACACACACACACACACACACACACACACACACACACACACACACACACACACACACACACACACACACACACACACACACACACACACACACACACACACACACACACACACACACACACACACACACACACACACACACACACACACACACACAATTCGCGTTATTTCTGGCCTCATTCACGTTTATTTTCTTACATTTGCACGGTTTTTAAATGGAAAGTGCCGAACCCATACCAACATAACGCATGCAAGCCGAAAAAGTGTCCAGCGTGGATAGCGATTTGCTTCCTGTGGATCGCTGGGCAGTGTAACTGCACGTGTTTACAGAGGAACGATTCATAGACAGACTTTTCGTCTTTAGGGAATGAACCCTCTGCAAGATGCTGAGGGTCCATGAGTGACTTCGGAGCGCTCCTTCTTTTCCTTTTTGTTGCCGATATTTGGCCATAGTCCAATGTTTTCTACAAAACCAGACGTTTCGGCAATGCCATCGACTTCCATCATCAGTGAAAATCGAGTGCGATAACGTGAGGTGGTATACGTTAGTGACCACAGTACTGTGGTTAAGGCTGAAGCAGTAAGTAGAAAGAAGTAGTTTCTATGGTAATATTTCATTTCGAAAATGATTTTAAATATAAATCTTAGAATATGGAAGTCATGTATGGTTCTCCATACCGATATTTTCTATGGTAAACGATAACAGCCGCAAATTCAAACAGAATCAAATGATGTTTTGCATACAGCCCTGTATTGTAGAGTTCTCAATACCTATTGGTGTTGGTGAAGATCGGTTAAGGAAAAGAGGTAGTTTACCTGCAACGTTTTATGTTTTAACAATGGTATTTTTTCTATGGCAAACGATAACAGCCGCAAATACAAACATAATAAAATAATTGTTTGCATACAGGCCTGATTTGTAGAGTACCTAAGACCTGTCGTTTTTGGTGAAGATCGGTTAAGGGAAAGGGGTAGTTTACCGGCAACAGTTTTTTATCAACTGTAATTTTTTTCTATGGCAAACGATAACAGCCGCAAATACAAACATAATCAAATAATGTTTTGCACACTACCCTGAATTGTAGAGTTCTCAAGACCTTTTGTTTTTGGTGAAGATCGGTTAAGGGAAAGGGGTAGTTTACCGGCAACGTTTTATGTTTTAAAAGGGTATTTTCTATGGCAAACGATAAGAGCCGCAAATTGAAACAGAATCAAATGATTATTTGCATACAGCCCTGAATTGTAAAGTTCTCAAGACCTGTTGATTTTGGTGAAATCGGTTAAGGGAAAGGGGTAGTTTACCTGCTACGTTTTATGTTTTAAAAGGGTATTTTTTATAGCAACGATAAGAGTGGCAAATTCAAACAGAATCAAATCATTTTTTGCATACAGTCCTGGTTTTTAGAGTACTCACGATCTGTTGTTTTTGGTGAAGATCGGTTTAGGGAAAGGGGTAGTTTACCAGCAACGGTTTTTTTTTAAATCAAGGGTAATTGTTTTCTATGGCAAACGATAACAGCCGCAAATTCAAACAGAATCAACTACTCTTTTGCATACAGCCCTGAATTGTAGAGTTCTCAAGACCTATTGTTATTGGTGAAGATCGGTTAAGGGAAAGGGGTAGTTTACCAGACACGTGTTTTGTTTTACCAAGGGTATTTCATATGGCAAACGATAACAGCCGCAACTTCAAACAAAATCATATAATGTTTTGCATACTGCCCTGAATTGTAGAGGTCTCAAGACCTTTTGGTTTTGGTGAAAATCGGTTAAGGGAAAGGGGTAGTTTATCAGCAACGTTTTATGTTTTAAAAGGGTATTTTCTATGGCAAACGATAAGAGCCGCAAATTCAAACAGAATCAAATACGTTTTTGCATACAGCCCTGATGTCTTGAGTACTAAAGTCCTGTCGTTTTTGGTGAAGATCGGTTAAGGGAAAGGGGTAGTTTACCTGCAACCTTTTACGTTTTAACAAGAGTAAAGTACTTGAAAATTTATTTAAACTTTTTGAAACAATGGTAATTGTTAAAAATAAAATAATTTTGTTGCCAGGCAATAAAATTATAATTTTTTCATTTTAATGTAAATCATGTATATATTAGAAAATATATCGTGCTTGGCAGTCAAGAATATTTCAGATTATAAATCTTAGAATATGGAAGTCATGTATGGTTCTCCATACCGATATTTTACTTCCATGTTCCTTAAGGAAATGGAAGTATGGTGATGGCAAGAAAATCGTGTTCGAGATTATTGCAGAATATGATTGTACTACACTTAAAACATGAAAAAAAGTCATTTTACTTCCATATTCCTTAAGGAATGGAAGTATGGTGATGGCAAAAAAAATCGTGTTCGAGATTATTGCAGATTCTGATTCTACTACACTCAAAAAATGAAAAAAAGTCGTTTTCCGAAAAGTGTCTGTGTGTCTGTCTGTCTGTCTGTCTGTCTGTCTGTCTGTCTGTCTGTCTGTCTGTCTATCTGTCTGTCTGTCTGTCTATCTGTAGATTTTTTTCCTATGGCAAACGATAACTGCCGCAAATTCAAACAGAATCAAATAATTTTTTGCATGCAGGCCGGACTTGCAGAGTACTCGCGACCTTTTGTTTTTGGTGAAGATCGGTTGAGGGAAAGGGGTAGTTTACCTGCAACGGTTTTTTTTTAGTTTTTAGCAAGGGTAATTTTGTTTGTTTGGCAAACGATAACAGCCGCAAATTCAAACAGAATCAAATAATGTTTCGCATACAGCCCTGAATTGTAGAGTTCTCAAGATCTTTTGATTTTGGTGAAGATCGGTTAAGGGAAAGGGGTACTTTACCAGTAACGTTTTATGTTTTAACAAGGGTATTTCCTATGGCAAACGATAACAGCCGCAAATTCAAACAGAATCAAAAGATTATTTGCATACAGCCCTAAATTATAGAGTTCTCAAGATCTGTTGTTTTTGGTGAAGTTCGGTTGAGGGAAAGGGGTAGTTTACCTGCAACGTTTTTTTAACAAGGGTATTTTCTATGGCAAACGATAACAGCCGCAAATTCAAACAGAATCAAATAAAGTTTTGCATACAGTCCTGATTTGTAGAGTACTCAAGACGTTTTGTTTTTGGTGAAGATCGGTTAAGGGGAAGGGGTAGTTTACCCGCAACGTTTTTTTATCAAGCGTATTTTCTATGGCAAACGATAACAGCCGCAAATTCAAACAGAATCAAATAATTTTTTGCATACGTCCCTCAATTGTAGAGGTCTCAAGGACTTTCGATTTTGTTGAAGATCGGTTAAGGGGAAGGGGTAGTTTACCTGCAACCTTTTACGTTTTAACAAGAGTAAAGTACTTGAAAATTTATTTAAACTTTTTCAAACAATGGTTGGTTTATTGCCAAGCAATAAAATTAAAATTTTTTCATTTTAAGGTAAATCATGTATAAGAGAAAATATATCGCGCTTGGCAGGCGATATTAAGATTTAAATATAAATCTTAGAATATGGAAGTCATGTATGGTTCTCCATACCGATATTTTCTAAAAGTGTCTGTGTGTGTCTGTCGGTAGATTTTTTTTCTATGGCAAACGATAACTGCCGCAAATTCAAACAGAATCAAATAACTTTTTGCATACAGCCCTGATTTGTAGAGTACTCACGACCTGTTGTTTTTGGTGAAGATCGGTTGAGGGAAAGGGGTAGTTTACCTGCAACGGTTTTTTTATCAAGGGAAATTTTTTTTTTTGGCAAACGATAACAGCCGCAAATTCAAACAGAATTAAATAATGTTTCGTATACAGCCCTGAATTGTAGAGTTCTCAAGACGTATTGTTTTTGGTGAAGATCGGTTAAGGGAAAGGGGTAGTTTACCAGCTACGTTTTATGTTTTAACAAGGGTGTTTCCTATGGCAAACAATGACAGCCACAAATTCAAACAGAATCAAAAGATTATTTGCATACAGACCTAAATTGTAGATTTCTTAAGACCTGTTGTTTTTGGTTAAGATCGGTTAAGGGAAAGGGGTAGTTTACCAGGAACGTTTTTTTAACAAGGGTATTTTCTATGGCAAACGATAACAGCCGCAAATTCAAACAGAATCAAATAATTTTTTGTATAAAGCCCTGATTTGTAGAGTACTCAAGACTTATTGTTTTTGGTGAAGATCGGTTAAGGGAAGGGGTAGTTTACCAGCAACCTTTTACGTTTTAACAAGAGTAAAGTACTTGAAAATTCATTTAAACTTTTGGAACAATGGTAATTGTTAAAAATAAAATAATTTTGTTGCCAGGCAATAAAATTATAATTTTTTCATTTTAATGTAAATCTGTACATAGTATAAAGTAAAGTCGGGCCGTATTCTCTCTGTGTTTGAAATCGCTAATCTCAGGAAGTACTGAACGGATTTTATTCAAGTTTTCGCCAATAGATAGATTGTCTATCGAGGAACATTTATGTTTATAATTAATACATATATGTTGTACATTAGCTTAGCTATCACGGTTTATGTCAAGTAAGTGGTATAGTTTACATCTTATATATAAAAATGAATGTTTCTTTGTTTGTCCCGTATGCGTTCCTATACCACTCGTCCGATTGCGATGAAACTTCGGTGAGTTGTGCGCACGTCCGCGAAGGTTTCTTCCACATCTCCTCCTAAACCGCTGTACCGATTTCAACCAAACTTGGCACAAATATTTTACGCAATGGGAGAACCAACATAGGATAGGTGTTTTTTTCTATGGGATCCTTTTCGGGGTTCTTTGGGGTCTTCCACAACGCCTCCTAAACCACTGGACCGATTTCAACCAAACTTGGCACAAATATTTTACGCAAAGGGAGAACCAACATAGGACAAGTTTTTTTTTTCGATACGATCCTTTGGGGGGTCCTCTGGGGTCTTCCACGCCTCCACCTAAACCATTGGACCGATTTCAACCAAACTTGGCACAAATATTTTACGCAACGGGAGAACCAACATAGGACAGGTGTTTTTTCGATACGATCCTCTGGGGGGTCCTTTGCGGTGTTAAAAAACTATTCGATCTGGTTACTATGGCAACCCAATAGAATAGATTCTGTTCTAAATATATTATCGCATTAAATTGAAGACCACGCGAACGAAGTTGTGGGCAACAGCTATTTATTTTTAAGAAGCCTACTTTAATTAAACTTTATTAATTAAACTAACATTTTCATTACGTACAACGTGAAACTCCGTAGCGAAGCACGGGTATTCTGCTAGTCATTTATAAGAGAAAATATATCGTGCGTGGCAGGCAACCATATCTCAGTTATGTACTGTTTACGTTTCCATTTTATTATTATCACTACCGCAATAAAAAGGCAGGGAAGACACACACACACACACACACACACACACACACACACACACACACACACACACACACACACACACACACACACACACACACACACACACACACACACACACACACACACACACACACACACACACACACACACACACACACACACACACACACACACACACACACACACACACACACACACACACACACACACACACACACACACACACACACACACACACACACACACACACACACACACACACACACACACACACACACAATTCGCGTTATTTCTGGCCTCATTCACGTTTATTTTCTTACATTTGCACGGTTTTTAATGGAAAGTGCCGAACCCATACCAACATAACGCATGCAAGCCGAAAAAGTGTCCAGCGTGGATAGCGATTTGCTTCCTGTGGATCGCTGGGCAGTGTAACTGCACGTGTTTACAGAGGAACGATTCATAGACAGACTTTTCGTCTTTAGGGAATGAACCCTCTGCAAGATGCTGAGGGTCCATGAGTGACTTCGGAGCGCTCCTTCTTTTCCTTTTTGTTGCCGATATTTGGCCATAGTCCAATGTTTTCTACAAAACCAGACGTTTCGGCAATGCCATCGACTTCCATCATCAGTGAAAATCGAGTGCGATAACGTGAGGTGGTATACGTTAGTGACCACAGTACTGTGGTTAAGGCTGAAGCAGTAAGTAGAAAGAAGTAGTTTCTATGGTAATATTTCATTTCGAAAATGATTTTAAATATAAATCTTAGAATATGGAAGTCATGTATGGTTCTCCATACCGATATTTTCTATGGTAAACGATAACAGCCGCAAATTCAAACAGAATCAAATGATGTTTTGCATACAGCCCTGTATTGTAGAGTTCTCAATACCTATTGGTGTTGGTGAAGATCGGTTAAGGAAAAGAGGTAGTTTACCTGCAACGTTTTATGTTTTAACAATGGTATTTTTTCTATGGCAAACGATAACAGCCGCAAATACAAACATAATAAAATAATTGTTTGCATACAGGCCTGATTTGTAGAGTACCTAAGACCTGTCGTTTTTGGTGAAGATCGGTTAAGGGAAGGGGTAGTTTACCGGCAACAGTTTTTTATCAACTGTAATTTTTTTCTATGGCAAACGATAACAGCCGCAAATACAAACATAATCAAATAATGTTTTGCACACTACCCTGAATTGTAGAGTTCTCAAGACCTTTTGTTTTTGGTGAAGATCGGTTAAGGGAAAGGGTAGTTTACCGGCAACGTTTTATGTTTTAAAAGGGTATTTTCTATGGCAAACGATAAGAGCCGCAAATTGAAACAGAATCAAATGATTATTTGCATACAGCCCTGAATTGTAAAGTTCTCAAGACCTGTTGATTTTGGTGAAATCGGTTAAGGGAAAGGGGTAGTTTACCTGCTACGTTTTATGTTTTTAAAAGGGTATTTTTTATAGCAACGATAAGAGTGGCAAATTCAAACAGAATCAAATCATTTTTTGCATACAGTCCTGGTTTTTAGAGTACTCACGATCTGTTGTTTTGGTGAAGATCGGTTTAGGGAAAGGGGTAGTTTACCAGCAACGGTTTTTTTTTTTAAATCAAGGGTAATTGTTTTCTATGGCAAACGATAACAGCCGCAAATTCAAACAGAATCAACTACTCTTTTGCATACAGCCCTGAATTGTAGAGTTCTCAAGACCTATTGTTATTGGTGAAGATCGGTTAAGGGAAAGGGGTAGTTTACCAGACACGTGTTTTGTTTTACCAAGGGTATTTCATATGGCAAACGATAACAGCCGCAACTTCAAACAAAATCATATAATGTTTTGCATACTGCCCTGAATTGTAGAGGTCTCAAGACCTTTTGGTTTTGGTGAAAATCGGTTAAGGGAAAGGGGTAGTTTATCAGCAACGTTTTATGTTTTAAAAGGGTATTTTCTATGGCAAACGATAAGAGCCGCAAATTCAAACAGAATCAAATACGTTTTTGCATACAGCCCTGATGTCTTGAGTACTAAAGTCCTGTCGTTTTTGGTGAAGATCGGTTAGGGAAAGGGGTAGTTTACCTGCAACCTTTTACGTTTTAACAAGAGTAAAGTACTTGAAAATTTATTTAAACTTTTTGAAACAATGGTAATTGTTAAAAATAAAATAATTTTGTTGCCAGGCAATAAAATTATAATTTTTTCATTTTAATGTAAATCATGTATATATTAGAAAATATATCGTGCTTGGCAGTCAAGAATATTTCAGATTATAAATCTTAGAATATGGAAGTCATGTATGGTTCTCCATACCGATATTTTACTTCCATGTTCTTAAGGAAATGGAAGTATGGTGATGGCAAGAAAATCGTGTTCGAGATTATTGCAGAATATGATTGTACTACACTTAAAACATGAAAAAAAGTCATTTTACTTCCATATTCCTTAAGGAATGGAAGTATGGTGATGGCAAAAAAAATCGTGTTCGAGATTATTGCAGATTCTGATTCTACTACACTCAAAAAATGAAAAAAAGTCGTTTTCCGAAAAGTGTCTGTGTGTCTGTCTGTCTGTCTGTCTGTCTGTCTGTCTGTCTGTCTGTCTGTCTGTCTATCTGTCTGTCTGTCTGTCTATCTGTAGATTTTTTTCCTATGGCAAACGATAACTGCCGCAAATTCAAACAGAATCAAATAATTTTTTGCATGCAGGCCGGACTTGCAGAGTACTCGCGACCTTTTGTTTTTGGTGAAGATCGGTTGAGGGAAAGGGGTAGTTTACCTGCAACGGTTTTTTTTTAGCAAGGGTAATTTTGTTTGTTTGGCAAACGATAACAGCCGCAAATTCAAACAGAATCAAATAATGTTTCGCATACAGCCCTGAATTGTAGAGTTCTCAAGATCTTTTGATTTTGGTGAAGATCGGTTAAGGGAAAGGGGTACTTTACCAGTAACGTTTTATGTTTTAACAAGGGTATTTCCTATGGCAAACGATAACAGCCGCAAATTCAAACAGAATCAAAAGATTATTTGCATACAGCCCTAAATTATAGAGTTCTCAAGATCTGTTGTTTTTGGTGAAGTTCGGTTGAGGGAAAGGGGTAGTTTACCTGCAACGTTTTTTTAACAAGGGTATTTTCTATGGCAAACGATAACAGCCGCAAATTCAAACAGAATCAAATAAAGTTTTGCATACAGTCCTGATTTGTAGAGTACTCAAGACGTTTTGTTTTTGGTTAAGATCGGTTAAGGGGAAGGGGTAGTTTACCTGCAACGTTTTTTTTATCAAGCGTATTTTCTATGGCAAACGATAACAGCCGCAAATTCAAACAGAATCAAATAATTTTTTGCATACGTCCTCAATTGTAGAGGTCTCAAGGACTTTCGATTTTGGTGAAGATCGGTTAAGGGGAAGGGGTAGTTTACCTGCAACCTTTTACGTTTTAACAAGAGTAAAGTACTTGAAAATTTATTTAAACTTTTTCAAACAATGGTTGGTTTATTGCCAAGCAATAAAATTAAAATTTTTTCATTTTAAGGTAAATCATGTATAAGAGAAAATATATCGCGCTTGGCAGGCGATATTAAGATTTAAATATAAATCTTAGAATATGGAAGTCATGTATGGTTCTCCATACCGATATTTTCTAAAAGTGTCTGTGTGTGTCTGTCGGTAGATTTTTTTTCTATGGCAAACGATAACTGCCGCAAATTCAAACAGAATCAAATAACTTTTTGCATACAGCCCTGATTTGTAGAGTACTCACGACCTGTTGTTTTTGGTGAAGATCGGTTGAGGGAAAGGGGTAGTTTACCTGCAACGGTTTTTTTATCAAGGGAAATTTTTTTTTTTGGCAAACGATAACAGCCGCAAATTCAAACAGAATTAAATAATGTTTCGTATACAGCCCTGAATTGTAGAGTTCTCAAGACGTATTGTTTTTGGTGAAGATCGGTTAAGGGAAAGGGGTAGTTTACCAGCTACGTTTTATGTTTTAACAAGGGTGTTTCCTATGGCAAACAATGACAGCCACAAATTCAAACAGAATCAAAAGATTATTTGCATACAGACCTAAATTGTAGATTTCTTAAGACCTGTTGTTTTTGGTTAAGATCGGTTAAGGGAAAGGGGTAGTTTACCAGGAACGTTTTTTTAACAAGGGTATTTTCTATGGCAAACGATAACAGCCGCAAATTCAAACAGAATCAAATAATTTTTTGTATAAAGCCCTGATTTGTAGAGTACTCAAGACTTATTGTTTTTGGTGAAGATCGGTTAAGGGGAAGGGGTAGTTTACCAGCAACCTTTTACGTTTTAACAAGAGTAAAGTACTTGAAAATTCATTTAAACTTTTGGAACAATGGTAATTGTTAAAAATAAAATAATTTTGTTGCCAGGCAATAAAATTATAATTTTTTCATTTTAATGTAAATCTGTACATAGTATAAAGTAAAGTCGGGCCGTATTCTCTCTGTGTTTGAAATCGCTAATCTCAGGAAGTACTGAACGGATTTTATTCAAGTTTTCGCCAATAGATAGATTGTCTATCGAGGAACATTTATGTTTATAATTAATACATATATGTTGTACATTAGCTTAGCTATCACGGTTTATGTCAAGTAAGTGGTATAGTTTACATCTTATATATAAAAATGAATGTTTCTTTGTTTGTCCCGTATGCGTTCCTATACCACTCGTCCGATTGCGATGAAACTTCGGTGAGTTGTGCGCACGTCCGCGAAGGTTTCTTCCACATCTCCTCCTAAACCGCTGTACCGATTTCAACCAAACTTGGCACAAATATTTTACGCAATGGGAGAACCAACATAGGATAGGTGTTTTTTTCTATGGGATCCTTTTCGGGGTTCTTTGGGGTCTTCCACAACGCCTCCTAAACCACTGGACCGATTTCAACCAAACTTGGCACAAATATTTTACGCAAAGGGAGAACCAACATAGGACAAGTTTTTTTTTTTCGATACGATCCTTTGGGGGGTCCTCTGGGGTCTTCCACGCCTCCACCTAAACCATTGGACCGATTTCAACCAAACTTGGCACAAATATTTTACGCAACGGGAGAACCAACATAGGACAGGTGTTTTTTCGATACGATCCTCTGGGGGGTCCTTTGCGGTGTTAAAAAACTATTCGATCTGGTTACTATGGCAACCCAATAGAATAGATTCTGTTCTAAATATATTATCGCATTCAATTGAAGACCACGCGAACGAAGTTGTGGGCAACAGCTATTTATTTTTAAGAAGCCTACTTTAATTAAACTTTATTAATTAAACTAACATTTTCATTACGTACAACGTGAAACTCCGTAGCGAAGCACACACACACACACACACACACACACACACACACACACACACACACACACACACACACACACACACACACACACACACACACACACACACACACCCACACACACACACACACACACACACACACACACACACACACACACACACACACACACACACACACCACACACACACACACACACACACACACACACACACACACACACACACACACACACACACACACACACACACACACACACACACACACACACACACACACACACACACACACACACACACACACACACACACACACACACACACACACACACACACACACACAATTCGCGTTATTTCTGGCCTCATTCACGTTTATTTTCTTACATTTGCACGGTTTTTAAATGGAAAGTGCCGAACCCATACCAACATAACGCATGCAAGCCGAAAAAGTGTCCAGCGTGGATAGCGATTTGCTTCCTGGTGGATCGCTGGGCAGTGTAACTGCACGTGTTTACAGAGGAACGATTCATAGACAGACTTTTCGTCTTTAGGGAATGAACCCTCTGCAAGATGCTGAGGGTCCATGAGTGACTTCGGAGCGCTCCTTCTTTTCCTTTTTGTTGCCGATATTTGGCCATAGTCCAATGTTTTCTACAAAACCAGACGTTTCGGCAATGCCATCGACTTCCATCATCAGTGAAAATCGAGTGCGATAACGTGAGGTGGTATACGTTAGTGACCACAGTACTGTGGTTAAGGCTGAAGCAGTAAGTAGAAAGAAGTAGTTTCTATGGTAATATTTCATTTCGAAAATGATTTTAAATATAAATCTTAGAATATGGAAGTCATGTATGGTTCTCCATACCGATATTTTCTATGGTAAACGATAACAGCCGCAAATTCAAACAGAATCAAATGATGTTTTGCATACAGCCCTGTATTGTAGAGTTCTCAATACCTATTGGTGTTGGTGAAGATCGGGTAAGGAAAAGAGGTAGTTTACCTGCAACGTTTTATGTTTTAACAATGGTATTTTTTCTATGGCAAACGATAACAGCCGCAAATACAAACATAATAAAATAATTGTTTGCATACAGGCCTGATTTGTAGAGTACCTAAGACCTGTCGTTTTTGGTGAAGATCGGTTAAGGGAAAGGGGTAGTTTACCTGCAACAGTTTTTTATCAACTGTAATTTTTTTCTATGGCAAACGATAACAGCCGCAAATTCAAACAGAATCAAATGATGTTTTGCATACAGCCCTGTATTGTAGAGTTCTTAATACGTATTGGTGTTGGTGAAGATCGGTTAAGGGAAAGGGGTAGTTTACCATGTAACGTCTTTTCGCCGCGTTACAAATCCAGGGAACCCCTCGTAATTAAACTCCGTTAATTAGATGGGCTGCCTACGTTGTAACAGAATTGATCACAAATAATTAATTTAACAAATTACTTACTAACTGTGTAAGGAAACAATGGCAAGGTATCAATTGATTTAAGCACTCCTCATATGTGTGTAACAAGAAGACTTCTCTTTATTTAACATTTAAAAAAACATATACTGACAGATCCCATGACATTACTAATTCAATTATTAAGTTATTTGAAAGGTTTCTTTAAACTTTGAGATCAAACTTGATTTTATATAGCTATACCTCGGATACGGGTCAACTTTCTGTATTTCTGTAATTAAGACTTTTAATTATACTCATTTCATGATATTAGCTTGCAAGACTTTCTTTTATTCAACCATTGGAAGAATGGTATTATTGCTTGAATTATATTATTCTACATTAGCATATAAATTGTTACAACGTATGAAGTTAGAATAGTTACATGAAATTCTTAGATTTAATTTATAAGTCTTTACAAAGTTAATAGTTTCTGAAA
Source organism: Magicicada septendecula (assembly GCA_034769895.1). Lineage (NCBI taxonomy): Eukaryota > Metazoa > Arthropoda > Insecta > Hemiptera > Cicadidae > Magicicada > Magicicada septendecula. The sequence continues at coordinate 147,892,493 of CM068371.1, forward strand.
AGTCTCTTTCAAGATGTGTTGTGTAACAAATATTAGTAACCCTCGATAGACAGGCTATCGAGTCACCTTTTAATTGGTATGCAGAAGACTAGTCCTGGGGTATCCGTCTTGGGAAACAGGAACAGCTACGTCGTCATCTCGGTCTGGCCTTCCTCTGTAAAGGGCTCCAAAATTCGCAGGTTGAACAATATGTCGTGTAGATATCTACGATGATCTTGTAGATTCTCGGATGTCCTGATCTGCATATTCTGTCACGTGCAGTAGAGTTTGTGGCTTCTGATAGTTCACATCTCCGGGTATGACTTTGGAATTGTTGTTATTTGTTGAAGCACGAAGTCATCTTGTGTTACACTCCTTTTCTTACGTTTCGATTTTTTTACTTTACTTTTCTTGTCTATTTACATGACTATATTAATTAACACATCCAGATGCTTTAAACAGCTACATCTGGTACACCATCTTAAGGTGAGACAAAATGTAGTTAACATATTTTAAGCGCACAGCTCCTACGTCTATACTGTACGAAGTCACCATTGCAAGAGAGAGAAATTCCGCTCCCTTCGCCTGGTACTGGGCAAAAGTTAGTGGGACAATTTCCGCGCGAGAATATAGTTCCTAACTATATTTAAGTTAACATTTTTATTTATACAAACTATCCCTAAACAAATATACATAATTTAAATCAGTTGTTTTAGCGACTATTTATGTCTTCAGATTTTTTATTATTAACATTAGTTTTTTTTATCTTATTCTTACTCACACAAGACTCGGAAAACATGTCGAGTCTGGAATCAACAGGACAGCGCCTGCTTACAAGCAAAGGGTTAAATACGATATTACTAACTCTTTACAATTTATCTTTTTATTAGAGTATCTTATAACTAATTAATTACTGCTTCCTCTCATACTGAGTACATACAGGTATTTTATATTAATACAGTGAGATTTAAATGGCTTAAGAGCTCGCAACCTTAATTTTTTAAAAAATTTTTATTTTCTTGATTATTTCTTTTATTTAAATCGTCACAACCAGCAACATTTTATGTTTTAACAAGGGTAATTTTTTATATGACGAGCGATAACTGCCGTAAATCCAAACAGAATCAACTAGGGTTTTTGCATACCTTTTTGAACTAAAGAGAACTCAAGGTCTGTTGATTTTGTTGAAGATCGGTTAAGGGAAGGGGTAGTTTATCAGCAACGTTTTATGTTTTAAAAAGAGTAATTTTTTTATGACGAACGATAACTGCCGAAAATTCAATGAGAATCAAATAATTTTTTGCACCCCCTGAGTTGCAGAGAGCTCAAGGTCTATTGATTTTGGTGAAGATCGGTTATGGGAAAGGGGTAGTTTACCTGCAACATTTTATGTTGTAACAAGAGAAATGTTTCCATGACGAACGATAACTGCCGCACATTCAAACAGAATCAAATATTTTTTTGCATGCTTCCCTGAATTGTAGAGGACGGAAGGTCTGTTGATTTTGGAGAAGATCGGTTAAGAGAAAGGGGTAGTTTACCAGAAACATTTTATGATTTAACAAGAGTAAAGTACTTAATTTTTATAAATAAAGTATCCTGATAAGAAGCTCATAGTAATCCACTGTAGAAACGTAGATGAAATATCTATAAATGAAGAAGTTAGGTGAACGGGGTGGGGGTAATTTTCTATTATTAAAAATTATAGTTGAAGGTGGAGGGGAGAATTTTTATATGTGTACTACGTTATCGGCAACAAAGAAGTAGTTTTTTGTTAAAATTGCTTCCCGGGCTCTTTAGCCGTAGTCTAATGTTTTCTGCAAAACCAGACTTTTCGGCAGTGCCATCGACTGCCATCATCGGAGAAAATCGAGTGCGAAAACGTGAGGTGGTGGTGGTATACGTTAGTGAGCACAGTACTGTGGTTAATGCTGAAGCGATAAGTAGAAAGACGTAGTTTCTATGGAAATATTTCATTTCGAATATGATTTTAAATATAAATCTTAGAACATGGAAGTCATGTATGGTTCTCCATACCGATATTTTACTTCCATGTTCCTTAAGGAAATGGAAGTATGGTGATGGCAAAAAAAATCGTGTTCGAGATTATTGCAGATTCTGATTGTACTACACTCAAAACATGAAAAAAAGTCGTTTTCCAAAAAGTGTCTGTCTGTGTGTGTGTGTGTGTGTGTGTGTCTGTCTGTCTGTCTATCTTAGATTTTTTTCTATGACAAACGATAACAGCCGCAAATTCAAACAGAATCAAATAATTTTTTGCATACAGCTCTGATTTGTAGAGTGCTCACGACCTGTTGTTTTTGGTGAAGATCGGTTGAGGGGAAGGGGTAGTTTACCAGCAACAGTTTTTTTTTTATCAAGGGTAATTTTGTTTGTTTGGCAAACGATAACAGCCGCAAATTCAAACAGAATCAAATAATGTTTCGCATGCCGCCCTGAATTGTAGAGTTCTCAAGATCTGTTGATTTTGGTAAAGATCGGTTAAGGGAAAGGGGTAGTTTACCTGCAACCTTTTACGTTTTAACAAGAGTAAAGTACTTGAAAATTTATTTAAACTTTTTGAAACAATGGTAATTGTTAAAAATAAAATAATTTTGTTGCCAGGCAATAAAATTATAATTTTTTCATTTTAATGTAAATCATGTATATATTAGAAAATATATCGTGCTTGGCAGTCAAGAATATTTCAGATTATAAATCTTAGAATATGGAAGTCATGTATGGTTCTCCATACCGATATTTTACTTCCATGTTCCTTAAGGAAATGGAAGTATGGTGATGGCAAAAAAAAATCGTGTTCGTGATTATTGCAGAATATGATTGTACTACACTTAAAACATGAAAAAAAGTCATTTTACTTCCATATTCCTTAAGGAATGGAAGTATGGTGATGGCAAAAAAAATCGTGTTCGAGATTATTGCAGATTCTGATTCTACTACACTCAAAACATGAAAAAAAGTCGTTTTCCGAAAAGTGTCTGTGTGTCTGTGTGTGTGTCTGTCTGTCTGTCTGTCTGTGTGTCTGTCTGTCTGTCTGTAGATTTTTTTTCTATGGCAAACGATAACTGCCGCAAATTCAAACAGAATCAAATAATTTTTTGCATGCAGCCCGCATTTGCAGAGTACTCGCGACCTATTGTTTTTGGTGAAGATCGGTTGAGGGAAAGGGGTAGTTTACCTGCAACGGTTTTTTTTTAGCCAGGGTAATTTTGTTTGTTTGGCATACGATAACAGCCGCAAATTCAAACAGAATCAAATAATGTTTCGCATGCAGCCCGGAATTGTAGAGTTCTCAAGATCTGTTGATTTTGGTAAAGATCGGTTAAGGGAAAGGGGTAGTTTACCTGTAACGTTTTATGTTTTAACAAGGGTATTTCCTATGGCAAACGATAACAGCCGCAAATTCAAACAGAATCAAAAGATTATTTGCATACAGCCCTAAGTTGTAGAGTTCTCAAGATCTTTTGTTTTTGGTGAAGTTCGGTTGAGGGAAAGGGGTAGTTTACCTGCAACGTTTTTTTAACAAGGGTATTTTCTATGGCAAACGATAACAGCCGTAAATTCAAACAGAATCAAAAGATTATTTGCATACCGCCCTAAATTGTAGAGTTCTCAAGACCTATTGTTTTTGGTGAAGTTCGGTTGAGGGAAAGGGGTAGTTTACCGGCAACGTTTTTTTAACAAGGGTATTTTCTATGGCAAACGATAACAGCCGCAAATTCAAACAGAATCAAATAATGTTTTGCATACAGCCCTGATTTGTAGAGTACTCAAGACCTATTGTTTTTGGTGAAGATCGGTTAAGGGAAAGGGGAAGTTTACCTGTAACGTTTTATGTTTTAACAAGGGTATTTCCTATGGCAAACGATAACAGCCGCAAATTCAAACAGAATCAAAAGATTATTTGCATACAGCCCTAAATTGTAGAGTTCTAAAGACCTATTGTTTTTGGTGAAGATCGGTTGAGGGAAAGGGGTAGTTTACCTGCAACGTTTTTTTAACAAGGGTATTTTCTATGGCAAACGATAACAGCCGCAAATTCAAACAGAATCAAATAAAGTTTTGCATACGGTCCTGATTTGTAGAGTACTCAAGACCTTTTGTTTTTGGTGAAGATCGGTTAAGGGAAAGGGGTAGTTTACCAGCAACGTTTTTTTATCAAGCGTATTTTCTATGGCAAACGATAACAGCCGCAAATTCAAACAGAATTAAATAATGTTTTGCATACGTCCCTCAATTGTAGAGGTCTCAAGGACTTTCGATTTTGGTGAAGATCGGTTAAGGGGAAGGGGTAGTTTACCTGAAACCTTTTACGTTTTAACAAGAGTAAAGTACTTGAAAATTTATTTAAACTTTTCAAACAATGGTTGGTTTATTGCCAAGCAATAAAATTAAAATTTTTTCATTTTAATGTGAATCATGTATAAGAGAAAATATATCGCGCTTGGCAGGCGATATTAAGATTTAAATATAAATCTTAGAATATGGAAGTCATGTATGGTTCTCCATACCGATATTTTCTAAAAGTGTCTGTGTGTGTCTGTCTGTAGATTTTTTTTCTATGGCAAACGATAACTGCCGCAAATTCAAACAGAATCAAATAACTTTTTGCATACAGCCCTGATTTGTAGAGTACTCACGACCTGTTGTTTTTGGTGAAGATCGGTTGAGGGAAAGGGGTAGTTTACCTGCAACGGTTTTTTTATCAAGGGAAATTTTTTTTTTTGGCAAACGATAACAGCCGCAAATTCAAACAGAATTAAATAATGTTTCGTATACAGCCCTGAATTGTAGAGTTCTCAAGACGTATTGTTTTTGGTGAAGATCGGTTTAGGGAAAGGGGTAGTTTACCTGCAACGTTTTATGTTTTAAAAAGGGTGTTTCCTATGGCAAACAATGACAGCCGCAAATGCAAACAGAATCAAAAGATTATTTGCATACAGACCTAAATTGTAGATTTCTTAAGACCTGTTGTTTTTGGTTAAGATCGGTTAAGGGAAAGGGGTAGTTTACCAGGAACGTTTTTTTAACAAGGGTATTTTCTATGGCAAACGATAACAGCCGCAAATTCAAACAGAATCAAATAATTTTTTGTATACAGCCATGATTTGTAGAGTACTCAAGACCTTTTGTTTTTGGTGAAGATCGGTTAAGGGGAAGGGGTAGTTTACCTGGAACGTTTTTTTATCAAGCGTATTTTCTATGGAAAACGATAACAGCCGCAAAATCAAACAGAATCAAATAATTTTTTGCATACGTCCCTGAATTGTAGAGGTCTCAAGGCCTTTTGATTTTGGTGATGATCGGTTAAGGGGAAGGGGTAGTTTACCGGCAACCTTTTACGTTTTAACAAGAGTAAAGTACTTGAAAATTCATTTAAACTTTTGGAACAATGGTAATTGTTAAAAATAAAATAATTTGTTGCCAGGCAATAAAATTATAATTTTTTCATTTTAATGTAAATCTGTACATAGTATAAGTAAAGTCGGGCCGTTTTCTCTCTGTGTTTGAAATCGCTAATCTCAGGAAGTACTGAACGGATTTTATTCAAGTTTTCGCCAATAGATAGAGTGTCTATCGAGGAACATTTATGTTTATAATTAATACATATATGTTGTACATTAGCTTAGCTATCACGGTTTATGTCAAGTAAGTGGTATAGTTTACATCTTATATATAAAAATGAATGTTTCTTTGTTTGTCCCGTATGCGTTCCTATACCACTCATCCGATTGCGATGAAACTTCGGTGAGTTGTGCGCACGTCCGCGAAGGTTTCTTCCACATCTCCTCCTAAACCACTGTACCGATTTCAACCAAACTTGGCACAAATATTTTACGCAATGGGAGAACCAACATAGGATAGGTGTTTTTTTCGATGGGATACTTTTCGGGGTTCTTTGGGTCTTCCACATCGCCTCCTAAACCACTGGACCTATTTCAACCAAACTTGGCACAAATATTTTACGCAAAGGGAGAACCAACATAGGACAAGTGTTTTTTTTTCGATACGATCCTTTGGGGGGTCCTCTGGGGTCTTCCACGTCTCCACCTAAACCATTGGACCGATTTCAACCAAACTTGGCACAAATATTTTACGCAAAGGGAGAACCAACATAGGACAGGTGTTTTTTCGATACGATCCTCTGGGGGGTCCTTTGCGGTGTTAAAAAACTATTCGATCTGGTTACTATGGGAACCCAATACAATAGATTCTGTTCTAAATATATTATCGCATTAAATTGAAGACCACGCGAACGAAGTTGTGGGCAACAGCTATTTATTTTTAAGAAGCCTACTTTAATTAAACTTTATTAATTAAACTAACATTTTCATTACGTACAACGTGAAACTCCGTAGCGAAGCACGGGTATTCTGCTAGTCATTTATAAGAGAAAATATATCGTGCGTGGCAGGCAACCATATCTCAGTTATGTACTGTTTACGTTTCCATTTTATTATTATCACTACCGCAATAAAAAGGCAGGGAAGACACACACACACACACACACGCACGCACGCACGCACGCACGCACGCACGCACGCACACACACACACACACACACACACACACACACACACACACACACACACACACACACACACACACACACACACAATTCGCGTTATTTCTGGCCTCATTCACGTTTATTTTCTTACATTTGCACGGTTTTTAAATGGAAAGTGCCGAACCCATACCAACATAACGCATGCAAGCCGAAAAAGTGTCCAGCGTGGATAGCGATTTGATTCCTGTGGATCGCTGGGCAGTGTAACTGCACGTGTTTACAGAGGAACGATTCATAGACAGACTTTTCGTCTTTAGGGAATGAACCCTCTGCAAGATGCTGAGGGTCCATGAGTGACTTCGGAGCGCTCCTTCTTTTCCTTTTTGTGCCGATATTTGGCCATAGTCCAATGTTTTCTACAAAACCAGACGTTTCGGCAATGCCATCGACTTCCATCATCAGTGAAAATCGAGTGCGATAACGTGAGGTGGTATACGTTAGTGACCACAGTACTGTGGTTAAGGCTGAAGCAGTAAGTAGAAAGAAGTAGTTTCTATGGTAATATTTCATTTCGAAAATGATTTTAAATATAAATCTTAGAATATGGAAGTCATGTATGGTTCTCCATACCGATATTGTCTATGGTAAACGATAACAGCCGCAAATTCAAACAGAATCAAATGATGTTTTGCATACAGCCCTGTATTGTAGAGTTCTCAATACCTATAGGTGTTGGTGAAGATCGGTTAAGGAAAAGGGGTAGTTTACCGGCAACGTTTTACGTTTTATAAGGGTAATTTATATGGCAAACGATAAGAGCCGCAAATTCAAACAGAATCAAATACGTTTTTACATACAGCCCTGTTTTGTTGAGTACTAAAGACCTATTGTTTTTGGTGAAAATCGGTTAAGGGAAAGGGGTAGTTTACCAGACACGTTTTTTGTTTTATTAAGTGTATTTTATATGGCAAATGATAAAAGCCGCAAATTCAAACAGAATCATATAATATTTTGCATACAGCCCTGAAATGTAGAGTTATCAAGACCTGTTTGTTTTGGTGAAGATCGGTTAAGGGAATAGGGTTGTTTACCAGCAACATTTTATGTTTTATCTAGGGTAATTTTTTTTTGACGAACGATAACTGCCGTACATTAAAACAGAATCAACTACTCTTCTGCATACCTTTTTGAATTATACAGAACTCAAGGTCTGTTGATTTTGTTGAAGATCGGTTAAGGGAAAGGGGTAGTTTACCTGCAACGTTTTATGTTTTAACAATGGTATTTTTTTATATGACGAACGATAACTGCCGTAAATTCAAAGAGCATCAACTAATGTTTTGCATACAGCCCTCAATTGTAGAGTTCTCAAAATCTGTTGATTTTGGTAAAGATCGGTTAAGGGAAAGGGGTAGTTTACCAGCAACGTTTTCTGTTTTAAAAGGGTATTTTATATGGCAAAAGATAACAGCCACAAATACAAACATAATCAAATAATTGTTTGCATACAGGCCTCATTTGTAGAGTACCTAAGACCTGTCGTTTTTGGTGAAGATCGGTTAAGGGAAAGGGGTAGTTTACCTGCAACAGTTTTTTATCAACTGTAATTTTTTTCCTATGGCAAACGATAACAGCCGCAAATTCAAACAGAATCAAATGATGTTTTGCATACAGCCGTGTATTGTAGAGTTCTCAATACGTAGGCCTATTGGTGTTGGTGAAGATCGGTTAAGGGAAAGGGGTAGTTTACCAGCAACATTTTATGTTTTAACAAGGGTAATTTTTTATATGACGAGCGATAACAAAGAAGTAGTTTTTTCTTAAAATTGCTTCCCGGGCTCTTTAGCCGTAGTCTGTTTTCTGCAAAACCAGACTTTTCGGCAGTGCCATCGTCGGTGAAAATCGAGTGCGAAAACGTGAGGTGGTGGTGGTATACGTTAGTGAGCACAGTACTGTGGTTAATGCTGAAGCAATAAGTAGAAAGACGTAGTTTCTATGTAAATATTTCATTTCGAATATGATTTTAAATATAAATCTTAGAACATGGAAGTCATGTATGGTTCTCCATACCGATATTTTACTTCCATGTTCCTAAATGGAAGTGTGGTGATGGCAAAAAAAAATCGTGTTCGAGATTATTGTAGATTCTGATTGTACTACACTCAAAACATGAAAAAAGTCGTTTTCCAAAAAGTGTCTGTCTGTGTGTCTGTGTGTGTGTGTCTTAGATTTTTTTTTTATGGCAAACGATAACAGCCGCAAATTCAAACAGAATCAAATAATTTTTTGCATACAACCCTGATTTGTACAGTACTCACGACCTATTGTTTTTGGTCGAAGATCGGTTGAGGGGAAGGGGTAGTTTACCGGCAACAGTTTTTTTTTTATCAAGGGTAATTTTGTTTGTTTGATAACAGCCGCAAATTCAAACAGAATCAAATAATGTTTCGCATACAGCCCTGAAATGTAGAGTTCTCAAGATCTGTTGATTTTGGTAAAGATCGGTTAAGGAAAAGGGGTAGTTTACCAGCAAAGTTTTATGTTTTAAAAGGGTATTTTCTATGGCAAACGATAACAGCCGCAAATACAAACATAATCAAATAATGTTTTGTATACTGCCCTGAATTGTAGAGTTCTCAAGACCTTTTGTTTTGGTGAAGATCGGTTAAGGGAAAGGGGTAGTTTACCTGCAAATTTTTATGTTTTAAAAGGGTATTTTTTATGGCAAACGATAAGAGCCGCAAATTGAAACAGAATCAAATGATTATTTGCATACAGCTCTGAATTGTAGAGTTCTCAAGACCTATTGATTTTGGTGAAGATCGGTTAAGGGAAAGGGGTAGTTTACCAGCTACGTTTTATGTTTTAAAAGGGTATTTTATATAGCAAACGATAAGAGTCGCAAATTCAAACAGAATCAAAACATTTTTTGCATACTGCCCTGGATTGTAGAGTACTCACGACCTATTGTTTTTGGTGGAGATCGGTTTGAGGCAAAGGGGTAGTTTACCTGCAACGGTTTTTTTTTAATCAAGGGTAATTGTTTTCTATGGCAAACGATAACAGCCGCAAATTCAAACAGAATCAACTACTCTTTTGCATACAGCCCTGAATTGTAGCGTTCTCAAGATCTGTTGTTTTTGGTGAAGATCGGTTAAGGGAAAGGGGTAGTTTACCAGCAACGTTTTATGTTTTAAAAGGGTATTTTATATGGCAAACGATAACAGCCGCAAATACAAACATAATCAAATAATGTTTTGCATACTGCCCTGAATTGTAGAGTTCTCAAGTTCTGTTGTTTTTGGTAAAGATCGGTTAAGGGAAAGGCGTTGTTTACCAGCAACGTTTTATGTTTTAAAAGGGTATTTTCTATGGCAAACGATAACAGCCGCAAATACAAACATAATCAAATAATTGTTTGCATACAGGCCTAACTTGTAGAGTACCTAAGACCTGTCGTTTTTGGTGAAGATCGGTTAAGGGAAAGGGGTATTTTACCTGCAACAGTTTTTTATCAACTGTAATTTTTTTCTATGGCAAACGATAACAGCCGCAAATTCAAACAGTATCAAATGATGTTTTGCATACAGCCCTGTATTGTAGAGTTCTCAATACGTATTGGTGTTGGTGAAGATCGGTTAAGGAAAGGGGTAGTTTACCAGCAACATTTTATGTTTTAACAAGGGTAATTTTTTATATGACGAGGGATAACTGCCGTAAATTCAAACAGAATCAACTAGGTTTTTGCATACCTTTTTGAACTAAAGAGAACTCAAGGTCTGTTGATTTTGTTGAAGATCGGTTATGGGAAGGGGTAGTTTATCAACAACGTTTTATGTTTTAAAAAGAGTAATTTTTTTATGACGAACGATAACTGCCGAAAATTCAATGAGAATCAAATAATTTTTTGCACCCCCTGAGTTGCAGAGAGCTCAAGGTCTATTGATTTTGGTGAAGATCGGTTAAGGGAAAGGGGTAGTTTACCTGCAACATTTTATGTTGTAACAAGAGAAATGTTTCCATGACGAACGATAACTGCCGCACTTTGAAACAGAATCAAATATTTTTTTGCATGCTTCTCTGAATTGTAGGGGACGGAAGGTCTGTTGATTTTGGAGAAGACAGGTTAAAAGAAAGGGGTAGTTTACCAGAAACATTTTATGATTTAACAAGAGTAAAGTACTTAATTTTTATAAATAAAGGATCCTGATAAGAAGCTCATAGTAATCCACTGTAGAAACGTAGATGAAATATCTATAAATGAAGAAGTTAGGTGAACGGGGTGGGGGTAATTTTCTATTATTAAAAATTATAGTTGAAGGTGGAGGGGAGAATTTTTATATGTGTACTACGTTATCGGCAACAAAGAAGTAGTTTTTTCTTAAAATTGCTTCCCGGGCTTAGCCGTAGTCTAATGTTTTCTGCAAAACCAGACTTTTTGGCAGTGTCATCGACTGCCATCATCGGTGAAAATCGAGTGCGAAAACGTGAGGTGGTGGTGGTATACGTTAGTGAGCACAGTACTGTGGTTAATGCTGAAGCAATAAGTAGAAAGACGTAGTTTCTATGGAAATATTTCATTTCGAATATGATTTTAAATATAAATCTTAGAACATGGAAGTCATGTATGGTTCTCCATACCGATATTTTACTTCCATGTTCCTTAAGGAAATGGAAGTATGGTGATGGCAAGAAAATCGTGTTCGAGATTATTGCAGATTCTGATAGTACTACACTCAAAACATGAAAAAAAGTCGTTTTCCAAAAAGTGTCTGTCTGTGTGTGTGTGTGTCTGTCTGTCTGTCTTAGATTTTTTTTTATGACAAACGATAACAGCCGCAAATTCAAAGAGAATCAAATAATGTTTCGCATACAGCCCTAAATTGTAGAGTTCTCAAGATCTGTTGATTTTGGTAAAGATCGGTTAAGGGAAAGGGGTAGTTTACCAGCAACGTTTTATGTTTTAAAAGGGTATTTTATATGGCAAACGATAACAGCCGCAAATACAAACATAATCAAATAAAGTTTTGCATACTGCCCTGAATTGTAGAGTTCTCAAGACCTTTTGGTTTTGGTGAAGATCGGTTAAGGGAAAGGGGTAGTTTACCGGCAACGTTTTATGTTTTAAAAGGGTATTTTCTATGGCAAACGATAACAGCCGCAAATTCAAACAGAATCAAATGATGTTTTGCATACAGCCGTGTATTGTAGAGTTCTCAATACGTAGGGCCTATTGGTGTTGGTGAAGATCGGTTAAGGGAAAGGGGTAGTTTACCAGCAACATTTTATGTTTTAACAAGGGTAATTTTTTATATGACGAGCGATAACAAAGAAGTAGTTTTTTCTTAAAATTGCTTCCCGGGCTCTTTAGCCGTAGTCTGTTTTCTGCAAAACCAGACTTTTCGGCAGTGCCATCGTCGGTGAAAATCGAGTGCGAAAACGTGAGGTGGTGGTGGTATACGTTAGTGAGCACAGTACTGTGGTTAATGCTGAAGCAATAAGTAGAAAGACGTAGTTTCTATGGAAATATTTCATTTCGAATATGATTTTAAATATAAATCTTAGAACATGGAAGTCATGTATGGTTCTCCATACCGATATTTTACTTCCATGTTCCTTAAGGAAATGGAAGTGTGGTGATGGCAAAAAAAATCGTGTTCGAGATTATTGTAGATTCTGATTGTACTACACTCAAAACATGAAAAAAGTCGTTTTCCAAAAAGTGTCTGTCTGTGTGTCTGTGTGTGTGTGTCTTAGATTTTTTTTTATGGCAAACGATAACAGCCGCAAATTCAAACAGAATCAAATAATTTTTTGCATACAACCCTGATTTGTACAGTACTCACGACCTATTGTTTTTGGTGAAGATCGGTTGAGGGGAAGGGGTAGTTTACCGGCAACAGTTTTTTTTTATCAAGGGTAATTTTGTTTGTTTGATAACAGCCGCAAATTCAAACAGAATCAAATAATGTTTCGCATACAGCCCTGAAATGTAGAGTTCTCAAGATCTGTTGATTTTGGTAAAGATCGGTTAAGGAAAAGGGGTAGTTTACCAGCAAAGTTTTATGTTTTAAAAGGGTATTTTCTATGGCAAACGATAACAGCCGCAAATACAAACATAATCAAATAATGTTTTGTATACTGCCCTGAATTGTAGAGTTCTCAAGACCTTTTGTTTTGGTGAAGATCGGTTAAGGGAAAGGGGTAGTTTACCTGCAAATTTTTATGTTTTAAAAGGGTATTTTTTATGGCAAACGATAAGAGCCGCAAATTGAAACAGAATCAAATGATTATTTGCATACAGCTCTGAATTGTAGAGTTCTCAAGACCTATTGATTTTGGTGAAGATCGGTTAAGGGAAAGGGGTAGTTTACCAGCTACGTTTTATGTTTTAAAAGGGTATTTTATATAGCAAACGATAAGAGTCGCAAATTCAAACAGAATCAAAACATTTTTTGCATACTGCCCTGGATTGTAGAGTACTCACGACCTATTGTTTTTGGTGGAGATCGGTTTGAGGCAAAGGGGTAGTTTACCTGCAACGGTTTTTTTTTAATCAAGGGTAATTGTTTTCTATGGCAAACGATAACAGCCGCAAATTCAAACAGAATCAACTACTCTTTTGCATACAGCCCTGAATTGTAGCGTTCTCAAGATCTGTTGTTTTTGGTGAAGATCGGTTAAGGGAAAGGGGTAGTTTACCAGCAACGTTTTATGTTTTAAAAGGGTATTTTATATGGCAAACGATAACAGCCGCAAATACAAACATAATCAAATAATGTTTTGCATACTGCCCTGAATTGTAGAGTTCTCAAGTTCTGTTGTTTTTGGTAAAGATCGGTTAAGGGAAAGGCGTTGTTTACCAGCAACGTTTTATGTTTTAAAAGGGTATTTTCTATGGCAAACGATAACAGCCGCAAATACAAACATAATCAAATAATTGTTTGCATACAGGCCTAACTTGTAGAGTACCTAAGACCTGTCGTTTTTGGTGAAGATCGGTTAAGGGAAAGGGGTATTTTACCTGCAACAGTTTTTTATCAACTGTAATTTTTTTCTATGGCAAACGATAACAGCCGCAAATTCAAACAGTATCAAATGATGTTTTGCATACAGCCCTGTATTGTAGAGTTCTCAATACGTATTGGTGTTGGTGAAGATCGGTTAAGGGAAAGGGGTAGTTTACCAGCAACATTTTATGTTTTAACAAGGGTAATTTTTTATATGACGAGGGATAACTGCCGTAAATTCAAACAGAATCAACTAGGTTTTTGCATACCTTTTTGAACTAAAGAGAACTCAATGTCTGTTGATTTTGTTGAAGATCGGTTATGGGAAGGGGTAGTTTATCAACAACGTTTTATGTTTTAAAAAGAGTAATTTTTTTATGACGAACGATAACTGCCGAAAATTCAATGAGAATCAAATAATTTTTTGCACCCCCTGAGTTGCAGAGAGCTCAAGGTCTATTGATTTTGGTGAAGATCGGTTAAGGGAGAGGGGTAGTTTACCTGCAACATTTTATGTTGTAACAAGAGAAATGTTTCCATGACGAACGATAACTGCCGCACTTTCAAACAGAATCAAATATTTTTTTGCATGCTTCCCTGAATTGTAGGGGACGGAAGGTCTGTTGATTTTGGAGAAGACAGGTTAAAAGAAAGGGGTAGTTTACCAGAAACATTTTATGATTTAACAAGAGTAAAGTACTTAATTTTTATAAATAAAGGATCCTGATAAGAAGCTCATAGTAATCCACTGTAGAAACGTAGATGAAATATCTATAAATGAAGAAGTTAGGTGAACGGGGTGGGGGTAATTTTCTATTATTAAAAATTATAGTTGAAGGTGGAGGGGAGAATTTTTATATGTGTACTACGTTATCGGCAACAAAGAAGTAGTTTTTTCTTAAAATTGCTTCCCGGGCTTAGCCGTAGTCTAATGTTTTCTGCAAAACCAGACTTTTTGGCAGTGTCATCGACTGCCATCATCGGTGAAAATCGAGTGCGAAAACGTGAGGTGGTGGTGGTATACGTTAGTGAGCACAGTACTGTGGTTAATGCTGAAGCAATAAGTAGAAAGACGTAGTTTCTATGGAAATATTTCATTTCGAATATGATTTTAAATATAAATCTTAGAACATGGAAGTCATGTATGGTTCTCCATACCGATATTTTACTTCCATGTTCCTTAAGGAAATGGAAGTATGGTGATGGCAAGAAAATCGTGTTCGAGATTATTGCAGATTCTGATAGTACTACACTCAAAACATGAAAAAAAGTCGTTTTCCAAAAAGTGTCTGTCTGTGTGTGTGTGTGTCTGTCTGTCTGTCTTAGATTTTTTTTTATGACAAACGATAACAGCCGCAAATTCAAAGAGAATCAAATAATGTTTCGCATACAGCCCTAAATTGTAGAGTTCTCAAGATCTGTTGATTTTGGTAAAGATCGGTTAAGGGAAAGGGGTAGTTTACCAGCAACGTTTTATGTTTTAAAAGGGTATTTTCTATGGCAAACGATAAGAGCCGCAAATTCAAACACAATCAAATACGTTTTTGCATACAGCCCTGATGTCTTGAGTACTAAAGTCCTATTGTTTTCGCTGAAGATCGTTTAAGGGAAAGGGGTAGTTTACCGGCCACGTTTTTTGTTGTATCAAGGGTATTTTGTATGGCAAACGATAACAGCAGCAAATTCAAACAAAATCATATAATATTTTACGTACAGCCCTGGAAGGTAGAGTTCTCAAGACCTGTCGTTTTTGGTGAAGATCGGTTAAGGAAAAGGGGTAGTTTACCTGCAACGGTTTTTTATCAAGGGTATTACTTCCATATTCCTTAAGGAATGGAAGTATGGTGATGGCAAAAAAAATCGTGTTCGAGATTATTGCAGATTCTGATTCTACTACACTCAAAACATGAAAAAAGTCGTTTTCCGAAGAGGTCTCAAGGACTTTAGATTTTGGTGAAGTTCGGTTAAGGGGAAGGGGTAGTTTACCAGCAACCTTTTACGTTTTAACAAGAGTAAAGTACTTGAAAATTTATTTAAACTTTTTCAAACAATGGTAATTGTTAAAAATAAAATAATTTTGTTGCCAAGCAATAAAATTAAAATTTTTTCATTTTAATGTACATCATGTATAAGAGAAAATATATCGCGATTGGCAGGCGATATTAAGATTTAAATATAAATCTTAGAATATGGAAGTCATGTATGGTTCTCCATACCGATATTTTTACTTCCATATTACTTAAGGAATGGAAGTATGGTGATGGCAAAAAAAATCGTGTTCGAGATTATTGCAGATTCTGATTCTACTACACTCAAAACATGAAAAAAAGTCGTTTTCCGAAAAGTGTCTGTGTGTGTGTCTGTCTGTCTGTCTGTGTGTCTGTCTGTCTGTCTGTCTGTCTGTCTGTCTGTCTGTCTGTAGATTTTTTTTTTTTTGGCAAACGATAACTGCCGCAAATTCAAACAGAATCAAATAATTTTTTGCATGCACCCCTGATTTGCAGAGTACTCGCGACCTGTTGTTTTTGGTGAAGATCGGTTGAGGGAAAGGGGTAGTTTACCTGCAACGGTTTTTTTTAGCAAGGGTAATTTTGTTTGTTTGGCAAACGATAACAGCCGCAAATTCAAACAGAATCAAATAATGTTTCGCATACAGCCCTGAATTGTAGAGTTCTCAAGATCTGTTGATTTTGGTGAAGATCGGTTAAGGGAAAGGGGTAGTTTACCTGTAACGTTTTATGTTTTAACAAGGGTATTTCCTATGGCAAACGATAACAGCCGCAAATTCAAACAGAATCAAAAGATTATTTGTATACAGCCCTAAATTGTAGTGTTCTGAAGACTTATTGTTTTTGGTGAAGTTCGGTTAAGGGAAAGGGGTAGTTTACCTGTAACGTTTTATGTTTTAACAAGGGTATTTCCTATGGCAAACGATAAAAGCCGCAAATTCAAACAGAATCAAAAGATTATTTGCATACAGCCCTAAATAGTAGAGTTCTCAAGACCTATTGTTTTTGGTGAAGATCGGTTGAGGGAAAGGGGTAGTTTACCGGCAACGTTTTTTTAACAAGGGTATTTTCTATGGCAAACGATAACAGCCGCAAATCCAAACAGAATCCAATAATGTTTTGCATACAGCCCTGATTTGTAGAGTACTCAAGATCTTTTGTTTTTGGTGAAGATCGGTTAAGGGGAAGGGGTAGTTTACCTGGAAGGTTTTTTTTCAAGCGTATTTTCTATGGCAAACGATAACAGCCACAAATTCAAACACAATCAAATAATGTTTCGTATACAGCCCTGAATTGTAGAGTTCTCAAGTCCTGTTGTTTTTGGTGAAGATCGGTTAAGGGAAAGGGATAGTTTACCTGTAACGTTTTATGTTTTAACAAGGGTATTTCCTATGGCAAACGATAACAGCCGCAAATTCAAACAGAATCAAAAGATTATTTGCATACAGCCCTAAATTGTGGAGTTCTCAAGACCTATTGTTTTTTGTGAAGATCGGTTAAGGGAAAGGGGTAGTTTACCAGCAACTTTTTTTTAACAAGGGTATTTTCTATGGCAAACGATAACAGCCGCAAATTCAAACAGAATCCAATAATGTTTTGCATACAGCCCTGATTTGTAGAGTACTCAAGATATGTTGTTTTTGGTGAAGATCGGTTAAGGGGAAGGGGTAGTTTACCTGCAACGTTTTTTTTTCAAGCGTATTTTCTATGGCAAACGATAACAGCCACAAATTCAAACAGAATCAAATAATGTTTCGTATACAGCCCTGAATTGTAGAGTTCTCAAGTCCTGTTGTTTTTGGTGAAGATCGGTTAAGGGAAAGGGGTAGTTTACCTGTAACGTTTTATGTTTTAACAAGGGTATTTCCTATGGCAAACGATAACAGCCGCAAATTCAAACAGAATCAAAAGATTATTTGCATACAGCCCTAAATTGTGGAGTTCTCAAGACCTATTGTTTTTGGTGAAGATCGGTTAAGGGAAAGGGGTAGTTTACCAGCAACGTTTTTTTATCAAGCGTATTTTCTATGGCAAACGATAACTGCCGCAAATTCAAACAGAATCAAATAATTGTTTGCATACGTCCCTGAATTGTAGAGGTCTCAAGGACTTTCGATTTTGGTGAAGATCGGTTAAGGGGAAGGGGTAGTTTACCAGCAACCTTTTACGTTTTAACAAGAGTAAAGTACTTGAAATTTATTTAAACTTTTTCAAACAATGGTAATTGTTAAAAATAAAATAATTTTGTTGCCAGGCAATAAAATTAAAATTTTTTCATTTTAATGTAAATCTTGTATAAGAGAAAATATATCGCGCTTGGCAGGCGATATTAAGATTTAAATATAAATCTTAGAATATGGAAGTCATGTATGGTTCTCCATACCGATATTTTACTTCCATATTCCTTAAGGAATGGAAGTATGGTGATGGCAAAAAAAATCGTGTTCGAGATTATTGTAGATTCTGATTCTACTACACTCAAAACATGAAAAAAAGTCGTTTCCCGAAAAGTGTCTGTGTGTGTGTCTGTCTGTCTGTATGTCTGTCTGTGTGTCTGTCTGTCTGTCTGTCTGTCTGTAGATTTTTTTTCTATGGCAAACGATAACAGCCGCAAATTCAAACAGAATCAAATAATTTTTTGCATACAGGCCTGATTTGCAGAGTACTCGCGACCTATTCTTTTTGGTGAAGATCGGTTGAGGGAAAGGGGTAGTTTACCGGCAACGGTTTTTTTTTAACAAGGGTTATTTTGTTTGTTTGGCAAACGATAACAGCCGCAAATTCAAACAGAATCAAATAATGTTTCGCATACAGCCCTCAATTGTAGAGTTCTCAAGATCTGCTGATTTTGGTGAAGATCGGTTAAGGGAAAGGGGTAGTTTACCTGTAACGTTTTATGTTTTAACAAGGGTATTTCCTATGGCAAACGATAACAGCCGCAAATTCAAACAGAATCAAAAGATTATTTGCATACAGCCCTAAATTTTAGAGGTCTCAAGACCTGTTGTTTTTGGTGAAGATCGGTTGAGGGAAAGGGGTAGTTTACGAGCAACGTTTTTTTAAAAAGGGTATTGTCTATGGCAAACGATAACAGCCGCAAATTCAAACAGAATCAAATAATGTTTTGCACACTGCCCTGGTTTGTAGAGTACTCAAGACCTGTTGTTTTTGGTGAAGATCGGTTAAGGGAAAGGGGTAGTTTACCTGTAACGTTTTATGTTTTAACAAGGGTATTTCTTATGGCAAACGATAACAGCCGCAAATTCAAACAGAATCAAATAATGTTTTGCATACAGCCCTGATTTGTAGAGTACTCAAGACCTATTGTTTTTGGTGAAGATCGGTTAAGGGAAAGGGGAAGTTTACCTGTAACGTTTTATGTTTTAACAAGGGTATTTCCTATGGCAAACGATAACAGCCGCAAATTCAAACAGAATCAAAAGATTATTTGCATACAGCCCTATATTGTAGAGTTCTAAAGACCTTTTGTTTTTGGTGAAGATCGGTTGAGGGAAAGGGGTAGTTTACCTGCAACGTTTTTTTAACAAGGGTATTTTCTATGGCAAACGATAACAGCCGCAAATTCAAACAGAATCAAATAATGTTTTGCACACAGCCCTGGTTTGTAAAGTACTCAAGACCTATTGTTTTTGGTGAAGATCGGTTAAGGGGAAGGGGTAGTTTACCGGAAACCTTTTACGTTTTAACAAGAGTAAAGTACTTGAAAATTTATTTAAATTTTTTCAAACAATGGTTGGTTTATTGCCAAGCAATAAAATTAAAATTTTTTCATTTTAATGTAAATCATGTATAAGAGAAAATATATCGCGCTTGGCAGGCGATATTAAGATTTAAATATAAATCTTAGGATATGGAAGTCATGTATGGTTCTCCATACCGATATTTTCTAAAAGTGTCTGTGTGTGTCTGTCTGTAGATTTTTTTTCTATGGCAAACGATAACTGCTGCAAATTCAAACAGAATCAAATAACTTTTTGCATACAGGCCTGATTTGTGGAGTACTCACGACCTGTTGTTTTTGGTGAAGATCGGTTGAGGGAAAGGGGTAGTTTACCTGCAACGGTTTTTTTATCAAGGGAAATTTTTTTTTTTTGGCAAACGATAACAGCCGCAAATTCAAACAGAATTAAATAATGTTTCGTATACAGCCCTGAATTGTAGAGTTCTCAAGACGTATTGTTTTTGGTGAAGATCGGTTAAGGGAAAGGGGTAGTTTACCTGCAACGTTTTATGTTTTAACAAGGGTGTTTCCTATGGCAAACAATGACAGCCGCAAATGCAAACAGAATCAAAAGATTATTTGCATACAGACCTAAATTGTAGATTTCTTAAGACCTGTTGTTTTTGGTTAAGATCGGTTAAGGGAAAGGGGTAGTTTACCAGGAACGTTTTTTTAACAAGGGTATTTTCTATGGCAAACGATAACAGCCGCAAATTCAAACAGAATCAAATAATTTTTTGTATACAGCCCTGATTTGTAGAGTACTCAAGACCTGTTGTTTCTGGTGAAGATCGGTTAAGGGGAAGGGGTAGTTTACCAGGAACGTTTTTTTATCAAGCGTATTTTCTATGGCAAACGATAACAGCCGCAAAATCAAACAGAATCAAATAATTTTTTGCATACATCCCTGAATTGTAGAGGTCTCAAGGACTTTTGATTTTGGTGAAGATCGGTTAAGGGGAAGGGGTAGTTTACCTGCAACCTTTTACGTTTTAACAAGAGTAAAGTACTTGAAAATTCATTTAAACTTTTGGAACAATGGTAATTGTTAAAAATAAAATAATTTTGTTGCCAGGCAATAAAATTATAATTTTTTCATTTTAATGTAAATCTGTACATAGTATAAAGTAAAGTCGGCCCGTTTTCTCTCTGTGTTTGAAATCGCTAATCTCAGGAAGTACTGAACGGATTTTATTCAAGTTTTCGCCAATAGATAGAGTGTCTATCGAGGAACATTTATGTTTATAATTAATACATATATGTTGTACATTAGCTTAGCTATCACGGTTTATGTCAAGTAAGTGGTATAGTTTACATCTTATATATAAAAATGAATGTTTCTTTGTTTGTCCCGTATGCGTTCCTATACCACTCATCCGATTGCGATGAAACTTCGGTGAGTTGTGCGCACGTCCGCGAAGGTTTCTTCCACATCTCCTCCTAAACCACTGTACCGATTTCAACCAAACTTGGCACAAATATTTTACGCAATGGGAGAACCAACATAGGATAGGTGTTTTTTTCGATGGGATCCTTTTCGGGGTTCTTTGGGGTCTTCCACATCGCCTCCTAAACCACTGGACCGATTTCAACCAAACTTGGCACAAATATTTTACGCAAAGGGAGAACCAACATAGGACAAGTGTTTTTTTATCGATACGATCCTTTAGGGGGTCCTCTGGGGTCTTCCACGTCTCCACCTAAACCATTGGACCGATTTCAACCAAACTTGGCACAAATATTTTACGCAAAGGGAGAACCAACATAGGACAGGTGTTTTTTCGATACGATCCTCTGGGGGGTCCTTTGCGGTGTTAAAAAACTATTCGATCTGGTTACTATGGCAACCCAATAGAATAGATACTGTTCTAAATATATTATCGCATTAAATTGAAGACCACGCGAACGAAGTTGTGGGCAACAGCTATTTATTTTTTAGAAGCCTACTTTAATTAAACTTTATTAATTAAACTAACATTTTCATTATGTACAACGTGAAACTCCGTAGCGAAGCACGGGTATTCTGCTAGTCATTTATAAGAGAAAATATATCGTGCGTGGCAGGCAACCATATCTCAGTTATGTACTGTTTACGTTTCCATTTTATTATTATCACTACCGCAATAAAAAGGCAGGGAACACACACACACACACACACACACACACACACACACACACACACACACACACACACACACACACACACACACACACACACACACACACACACACACACACACACACACACACACACACACACACACACACACACACACACACACACACACACACACACACAATTCGCGTTATTTCTGGCCTCATTCACGTTTATTTTCTTACATTTGCACGGTTTTTAAATGGAAAGTGCCGAACCCATACCAACATAACGCATGCAAGCCGAAAAAGTGTCCAGCGTGGATAGCGATTTGCTTCCTGTGGATCGCTGGGCAGTGTAACTGCACGTGTTTACAGAGGAACGATTCATAGACAGACTTTTCGTCTTTAGGGAATGAACCCTCTGCAAGATGCTGAGGGTCCATGAGTGACTTCGGAGCGCTCCTTCTTTTCCTTTTTGTTGCCGATATTTGGCCATAGTCCAATGTTTTCTACAAAACCAGACGTTTCGGCAATGCCATCGACTTCCAACATCAGTGAAAATCGAGTGCGATAACGTGAGGTGGTATACGTTAGTGACCACAGTACTGTGGTTAAGGCTGAAGCAGTAAGTAGAAAGAAGTAGTTTCTATGGTAATATTTCATTTCGAAAATGATTTTAAATATAAATCTTAGAATATGGAAGTCATGTATGGTTCTCCATACCGATATTTTCTATGGTAAACGATAACAGCCGCAAATTCAAACAGAATCAAATGATGTTTTGCATACAGCCCTGTATTGTAGAGTTCTCAATACCTATAGGTGTTGGTGAAGATCGGTTAAGGAAAAGGGGTAGTTTACCGGCAACGTTTTACGTTTTATAAGGGTAATTTATATGGCAAACGATAAGAGCCGCAAATTCAAACAGAATCAAATACGTTTTGCATACAGTCCTGTTTTGTTGAGTACTAAAGACCTATTGTTTTTGGTGAAAATCGGTTAAGGGAAAGGGGTAGTTTACCAGACACGTTTTTTGTTTTATTAAGTGTATTTTATATGGCAAATGATAAAAGCCGCAAATTCAAACAGAATCATATAATATTTTGCATACAGCCCTGAAATGTAGAGTTATCAAGACCTGTTTGTTTTGGTGAAGATCGGTTAAGGGAATAGGGTTGTTTACCAGCAACATTTTATGTTTTATCAAGGGTAATTTTTTTTTTTTTTACGAACGATAACTGCCGTACATTAAAACAGAATCAACTACTCTTCTGCATACCTTTTTGAATTATACAGATCTCAAGGTCTGTTGATTTTGTTGAAGATCGGTTAAGGGAAAGGGGTAGTTTACCTGCAACGTTTTATGTTTTAACAATGGTATTTTTTTCTATGACGAACGATAACTGCCGTAAATTCAAAGAGCATCAACTAATGTTTTGCATACAGCCCTCAATTGTAGAGTTCTCAAGATCTGTTGATTTTGGTGAAGATCGGTTAAGGGAAAGGGGTAGTTTACCTGTAACGTTTTATGTTTTAACAAGGGTATTTCCTATGGCAAACGATAACAGCCGCAAATTCAAACAGAATCAAAAGATTATTTGTATACAGCCCTAAATTGTAGTGTTCTGAAGACTTATTGTTTTTGGTGAAGTTCGGTTAAGGGAAAGGGGTAGTTTACCTGTAACGTTTTATGTTTTAACAAGGGTATTTCCTATGGCAAACGATAAAAGCCGCAAATTCAAACAGAATCAAAAGATTATTTGCATACAGCCCTAAATAGTAGAGTTCTCAAGACCTATTGTTTTTGGTGAAGATCGGTTGAGGGAAAGGGGTAGTTTACCGGCAACGTTTTTTTAACAAGGGTATTTTCTATGGCAAACGATAACAGCCGCAAATCCAAACAGAATCCAATAATGTTTTGCATACAGCCCTGATTTGTAGAGTACTCAAGATCTTTTGTTTTTGGTGAAGATCGGTTAAGGGGAAGGGGTAGTTTACCTGGAAGGTTTTTTTTCAAGCGTATTTTCTATGGCAAACGATAACAGCCACAAATTCAAACACAATCAAATAATGTTTCGTATACAGCCCTGAATTGTAGAGTTCTCAAGTCCTGTTGTTTTTGGTGAAGATCGGTTAAGGGAAAGGGATAGTTTACCTGTAACGTTTTATGTTTTAACAAGGGTATTTCCTATGGCAAACGATAACAGCCGCAAATTCAAACAGAATCAAAAGATTATTTGCATACAGCCCTAAATTGTGGAGTTCTCAAGACCTATTGTTTTTTGTGAAGATCGGTTAAGGGAAAGGGGTAGTTTACCAGCAACTTTTTTTTAACAAGGGTATTTTCTATGGCAAACGATAACAGCCGCAAATTCAAACAGAATCCAATAATGTTTTGCATACAGCCCTGATTTGTAGAGTACTCAAGATATGTTGTTTTTGGTGAAGATCGGTTAAGGGGAAGGGGTAGTTTACCTGCAACGTTTTTTTTTCAAGCGTATTTTCTATGGCAAACGATAACAGCCACAAATTCAAACAGAATCAAATAATGTTTCGTATACAGCCCTGAATTGTAGAGTTCTCAAGTCCTGTTGTTTTTGGTGAAGATCGGTTAAGGGAAAGGGGTAGTTTACCTGTAACGTTTTATGTTTTAACAAGGGTATTTCCTATGGCAAACGATAACAGCCGCAAATTCAAACAGAATCAAAAGATTATTTGCATACAGCCCTAAATTGTGGAGTTCTCAAGACCTATTGTTTTTGGTGAAGATCGGTTAAGGGAAAGGGGTAGTTTACCAGCAACGTTTTTTTATCAAGCGTATTTTCTATGGCAAACGATAACTGCCGCAAATTCAAACAGAATCAAATAATTGTTTGCATACGTCCCTGAATTGTAGAGGTCTCAAGGACTTTCGATTTTGGTGAAGATCGGTTAAGGGGAAGGGGTAGTTTACCAGCAACCTTTTACGTTTTAACAAGAGTAAAGTACTTGAAATTTATTTAAACTTTTTCAAACAATGGTAATTGTTAAAAATAAAATAATTTTGTTGCCAGGCAATAAAATTAAAATTTTTTCATTTTAATGTAAATCTTGTATAAGAGAAAATATATCGCGCTTGGCAGGCGATATTAAGATTTAAATATAAATCTTAGAATATGGAAGTCATGTATGGTTCTCCATACCGATATTTTACTTCCATATTCCTTAAGGAATGGAAGTATGGTGATGGCAAAAAAAATCGTGTTCGAGATTATTGTAGATTCTGATTCTACTACACTCAAAACATGAAAAAAAGTCGTTTCCCGAAAAGTGTCTGTGTGTGTGTCTGTCTGTCTGTATGTCTGTCTGTGTGTCTGTCTGTCTGTCTGTCTGTCTGTAGATTTTTTTTCTATGGCAAACGATAACAGCCGCAAATTCAAACAGAATCAAATAATTTTTTGCATACAGGCCTGATTTGCAGAGTACTCGCGACCTATTCTTTTTGGTGAAGATCGGTTGAGGGAAAGGGGTAGTTTACCGGCAACGGTTTTTTTTTAACAAGGGTTATTTTGTTTGTTTGGCAAACGATAACAGCCGCAAATTCAAACAGAATCAAATAATGTTTCGCATACAGCCCTCAATTGTAGAGTTCTCAAGATCTGCTGATTTTGGTGAAGATCGGTTAAGGGAAAGGGGTAGTTTACCTGTAACGTTTTATGTTTTAACAAGGGTATTTCCTATGGCAAACGATAACAGCCGCAAATTCAAACAGAATCAAAAGATTATTTGCATACAGCCCTAAATTTTAGAGGTCTCAAGACCTGTTGTTTTTGGTGAAGATCGGTTGAGGGAAAGGGGTAGTTTACCAGCAACGTTTTTTTAAAAAGGGTATTGTCTATGGCAAACGATAACAGCCGCAAATTCAAACAGAATCAAATAATGTTTTGCACACTGCCCTGGTTTGTAGAGTACTCAAGACCTGTTGTTTTTGGTGAAGATCGGTTAAGGGAAAGGGGTAGTTTACCTGTAACGTTTTATGTTTTAACAAGGGTATTTCTTATGGCAAACGATAACAGCCGCAAATTCAAACAGAATCAAATAATGTTTTGCATACAGCCCTGATTTGTAGAGTACTCAAGACCTATTGTTTTTGGTGAAGATCGGTTAAGGGAAAGGGGAAGTTTACCTGTAACGTTTTATGTTTTAACAAGGGTATTTCCTATGGCAAACGATAACAGCCGCAAATTCAAACAGAATCAAAAGATTATTTGCATACAGCCCTATATTGTAGAGTTCTAAAGACCTTTTGTTTTTGGTGAAGATCGGTTGAGGGAAAGGGGTAGTTTACCTGCAACGTTTTTTTAACAAGGGTATTTTCTATGGCAAACGATAACAGCCGCAAATTCAAACAGAATCAAATAATGTTTTGCACACAGCCCTGGTTTGTAAAGTACTCAAGACCTATTGTTTTTGGTGAAGATCGGTTAAGGGGAAGGGGTAGTTTACCGGAAACCTTTTACGTTTTAACAAGAGTAAAGTACTTGAAAATTTATTTAAATTTTTTCAAACAATGGTTGGTTTATTGCCAAGCAATAAAATTAAAATTTTTTCATTTTAATGTAAATCATGTATAAGAGAAAATATATCGCGCTTGGCAGGCGATATTAAGATTTAAATATAAATCTTAGGATATGGAAGTCATGTATGGTTCTCCATACCGATATTTTCTAAAAGTGTCTGTGTGTGTCTGTCTGTAGATTTTTTTTCTATGGCAAACGATAACTGCCGCAAATTCAAACAGAATCAAATAACTTTTTGCATACAGGCCTGATTTGTAGAGTACTCACGACCTGTTGTTTTTGGTGAAGATCGGTTGAGGGAAAGGGGTAGTTTACCTGCAACGGTTTTTTTATCAAGGGAAATTTTTTTTTTTTGGCAAACGATAACAGCCGCAAATTCAAACAGAATTAAATAATGTTTCGTATACAGCCCTGAATTGTAGAGTTCTCAAGACGTATTGTTTTTGGTGAAGATCGGTTAAGGGAAAGGGGTAGTTTACCTGCAACGTTTTATGTTTTAACAAGGGTGTTTCCTATGGCAAACAATGACAGCCGCAAATGCAAACAGAATCAAAAGATTATTTGCATACAGACCTAAATTGTAGATTTCTTAAGACCTGTTGTTTTTGGTTAAGATCGGTTAAGGGAAAGGGGTAGTTTACCAGGAACGTTTTTTTAACAAGGGTATTTTCTATGGCAAACGATAACAGCCGCAAATTCAAACAGAATCAAATAATTTTTTGTATACAGCCCTGATTTGTAGAGTACTCAAGACCTGTTGTTTCTGGTGAAGATCGGTTAAGGGGAAGGGGTAGTTTACCAGGAACGTTTTTTTATCAAGCGTATTTTCTATGGCAAACGATAACAGCCGCAAAATCAAACAGAATCAAATAATTTTTTGCATACATCCCTGAATTGTAGAGGTCTCAAGGACTTTTGATTTTGGTGAAGATCGGTTAAGGGGAAGGGGTAGTTTACCTGCAACCTTTTACGTTTTAACAAGAGTAAAGTACTTGAAAATTCATTTAAACTTTTGGAACAATGGTAATTGTTAAAAATAAAATAATTTTGTTGCCAGGCAATAAAATTATAATTTTTTCATTTTAATGTAAATCTGTACATAGTATAAAGTAAAGTCGGCCCGTTTTCTCTCTGTGTTTGAAATCGCTAATCTCAGGAAGTACTGAACGGATTTTATTCAAGTTTTCGCCAATAGATAGAGTGTCTATCGAGGAACATTTATGTTTATAATTAATACATATATGTTGTACATTAGCTTAGCTATCACGGTTTATGTCAAGTAAGTGGTATAGTTTACATCTTATATATAAAAATGAATGTTTCTTTGTTTGTCCCGTATGCGTTCCTATACCACTCATCCGATTGCGATGAAACTTCGGTGAGTTGTGCGCACGTCCGCGAAGGTTTCTTCCACATCTCCTCCTAAACCACTGTACCGATTTCAACCAAACTTGGCACAAATATTTTACGCAATGGGAGAACCAACATAGGATAGGTGTTTTTTTCGATGGGATCCTTTTCGGGGTTCTTTGGGGTCTTCCACATCGCCTCCTAAACCACTGGACCGATTTCAACCAAACTTGGCACAAATATTTTACGCAAAGGGAGAACCAACATAGGACAAGTGTTTTTTTATCGATACGATCCTTTAGGGGGTCCTCTGGGGTCTTCCACGTCTCCACCTAAACCATTGGACCGATTTCAACCAAACTTGGCACAAATATTTTACGCAAAGGGAGAACCAACATAGGACAGGTGTTTTTTCGATACGATCCTCTGGGGGGTCCTTTGCGGTGTTAAAAAACTATTCGATCTGGTTACTATGGCAACCCAATAGAATAGATACTGTTCTAAATATATTATCGCATTAAATTGAAGACCACGCGAACGAAGTTGTGGGCAACAGCTATTTATTTTTTAGAAGCCTACTTTAATTAAACTTTATTAATTAAACTAACATTTTCATTATGTACAACGTGAAACTCCGTAGCGAAGCACGGGTATTCTGCTAGTCATTTATAAGAGAAAATATATCGTGCGTGGCAGGCAACCATATCTCAGTTATGTACTGTTTACGTTTCCATTTTATTATTATCACTACCGCAATAAAAAGGCAGGGAACACACACACACACACACACACACACACACACACACACACACACACACACACACACACACACACACACACACACACACACACACACACACACACACACACACACACACACACACACACACACACACACACACACACACACACACACACACACACACACACACACACACACACACACACACACACACACACACACACACACACACACACACACACACACACACACACACACACACACACACACACAATTCGCGTTATTTCTGGCCTCATTCACGTTTATTTTCTTACATTTGCACGGTTTTTAAATGGAAAGTGCCGAACCCATACCAACATAACGCATGCAAGCCGAAAAAGTGTCCAGCGTGGATAGCGATTTGCTTCCTGTGGATCGCTGGGCAGTGTAACTGCACGTGTTTACAGAGGAACGATTCATAGACAGACTTTTCGTCTTTAGGGAATGAACCCTCTGCAAGATGCTGAGGGTCCATGAGTGACTTCGGAGCGCTCCTTCTTTTCCTTTTTGTTGCCGATATTTGGCCATAGTCCAATGTTTTCTACAAAACCAGACGTTTCGGCAATGCCATCGACTTCCAACATCAGTGAAAATCGAGTGCGATAACGTGAGGTGGTATACGTTAGTGACCACAGTACTGTGGTTAAGGCTGAAGCAGTAAGTAGAAAGAAGTAGTTTCTATGGTAATATTTCATTTCGAAAATGATTTTAAATATAAATCTTAGAATATGGAAGTCATGTATGGTTCTCCATACCGATATTTTCTATGGTAAACGATAACAGCCGCAAATTCAAACAGAATCAAATGATGTTTTGCATACAGCCCTGTATTGTAGAGTTCTCAATACCTATAGGTGTTGGTGAAGATCGGTTAAGGAAAAGGGGTAGTTTACCGGCAACGTTTTACGTTTTATAAGGGTAATTTATATGGCAAACGATAAGAGCCGCAAATTCAAACAGAATCAAATACGTTTTGCATACAGTCCTGTTTTGTTGAGTACTAAAGACCTATTGTTTTTGGTGAAAATCGGTTAAGGGAAAGGGGTAGTTTACCAGACACGTTTTTTGTTTTATTAAGTGTATTTTATATGGCAAATGATAAAAGCCGCAAATTCAAACAGAATCATATAATATTTTGCATACAGCCCTGAAATGTAGAGTTATCAAGACCTGTTTGTTTTGGTGAAGATCGGTTAAGGGAATAGGGTTGTTTACCAGCAACATTTTATGTTTTATCAAGGGTAATTTTTTTTTTTTTTACGAACGATAACTGCCGTACATTAAAACAGAATCAACTACTCTTCTGCATACCTTTTTGAATTATACAGATCTCAAGGTCTGTTGATTTTGTTGAAGATCGGTTAAGGGAAAGGGGTAGTTTACCTGCAACGTTTTATGTTTTAACAATGGTATTTTTTTCTATGACGAACGATAACTGCCGTAAATTCAAAGAGCATCAACTAATGTTTTGCATACAGCCCTCAATTGTAGAGTTCTCAAGATCTGTTGATTTTGGTGAAGATCGGTTAAGGGAAAGGGGTAGTTTACCTGTAACGTTTTATGTTTTAACAAGGGTATTTCCTATGGCAAACGATAAAAGCCGCAAATTCAAACAGAATCAAAAGATTATTTGCATACAGCCCTAAATAGTAGAGTTCTCAAGACCTATTGTTTTTGGTGAAGATCGGTTGAGGGAAAGGGGTAGTTTACCGGCAACGTTTTTTTAACAAGGGTATTTTCTATGGCAAACGATAACAGCCGCAAATCCAAACAGAATCCAATAATGTTTTGCATACAGCCCTGATTTGTAGAGTACTCAAGATCTTTTGTTTTTGGTGAAGATCGGTTAAGGGGAAGGGGTAGTTTACCTGGAAGGTTTTTTTTCAAGCGTATTTTCTATGGCAAACGATAACAGCCACAAATTCAAACACAATCAAATAATGTTTCGTATACAGCCCTGAATTGTAGAGTTCTCAAGTCCTGTTGTTTTTGGTGAAGATCGGTTAAGGGAAAGGGATAGTTTACCTGTAACGTTTTATGTTTTAACAAGGGTATTTCCTATGGCAAACGATAACAGCCGCAAATTCAAACAGAATCAAAAGATTATTTGCATACAGCCCTAAATTGTGGAGTTCTCAAGACCTATTGTTTTTTGTGAAGATCGGTTAAGGGAAAGGGGTAGTTTACCAGCAACTTTTTTTTAACAAGGGTATTTTCTATGGCAAACGATAACAGCCGCAAATTCAAACAGAATCCAATAATGTTTTGCATACAGCCCTGATTTGTAGAGTACTCAAGATATGTTGTTTTTTGTGAAGATCGGTTAAGGGAAAGGGGTAGTTTACCAGCAACTTTTTTTTAACAAGGGTATTTTCTATGGCAAACGATAACAGCCGCAAATTCAAACAGAATCCAATAATGTTTTGCATACAGCCCTGATTTGTAGAGTACTCAAGATATGTTGTTTTTGGTGAAGATCGGTTAAGGGGAAGGGGTAGTTTACCTGCAACGTTTTTTTTTCAAGCGTATTTTCTATGGCAAACGATAACAGCCACAAATTCAAACAGAATCAAATAATGTTTCGTATACAGCCCTGAATTGTAGAGTTCTCAAGTCCTGTTGTTTTTGGTGAAGATCGGTTAAGGGAAAGGGGTAGTTTACCTGTAACGTTTTATGTTTTAACAAGGGTATTTCCTATGGCAAACGATAACAGCCGCAAATTCAAACAGAATCAAAAGATTATTTGCATACAGCCCTAAATTGTGGAGTTCTCAAGACCTATTGTTTTTGGTGAAGATCGGTTAAGGGAAAGGGGTAGTTTACCAGCAACGTTTTTTTATCAAGCGTATTTTCTATGGCAAACGATAACTGCCGCAAATTCAAACAGAATCAAATAATTGTTTGCATACGTCCCTGAATTGTAGAGGTCTCAAGGACTTTCGATTTTGGTGAAGATCGGTTAAGGGGAAGGGGTAGTTTACCAGCAACCTTTTACGTTTTAACAAGAGTAAAGTACTTGAAATTTATTTAAACTTTTTCAAACAATGGTAATTGTTAAAAATAAAATAATTTTGTTGCCAGGCAATAAAATTAAAATTTTTTCATTTTAATGTAAATCTTGTATAAGAGAAAATATATCGCGCTTGGCAGGCGATATTAAGATTTAAATATAAATCTTAGAATATGGAAGTCATGTATGGTTCTCCATACCGATATTTTACTTCCATATTCCTTAAGGAATGGAAGTATGGTGATGGCAAAAAAAATCGTGTTCGAGATTATTGTAGATTCTGATTCTACTACACTCAAAACATGAAAAAAAGTCGTTTCCCGAAAAGTGTCTGTGTGTGTGTCTGTCTGTCTGTATGTCTGTCTGTGTGTCTGTCTGTCTGTCTGTCTGTCTGTAGATTTTTTTTCTATGGCAAACGATAACAGCCGCAAATTCAAACAGAATCAAATAATTTTTTGCATACAGGCCTGATTTGCAGAGTACTCGCGACCTATTCTTTTTGGTGAAGATCGGTTGAGGGAAAGGGGTAGTTTACCGGCAACGGTTTTTTTTTAACAAGGGTTATTTTGTTTGTTTGGCAAACGATAACAGCCGCAAATTCAAACAGAATCAAATAATGTTTCGCATACAGCCCTCAATTGTAGAGTTCTCAAGATCTGCTGAGTTTGGTGAAGATCGGTTAAGGGAAAAGGGTAGTTTACCTGTAACGTTTTATGTTTTAACAAGGGTATTTCCTATGGCAAACGATAACAGCCGCAAATTCAAACAGAATCAAAAGATTATTTGCATACAGCCCTAAATTTTAGAGGTCTCAAGACCTGTTGTTTTTGGTGAAGATCGGTTGAGGGAAAGGGGTAGTTTACCAGCAACGTTTTTTTAAAAAGGGTATTGTCTATGGCAAACGATAACAGCCGCAAATTCAAACAGAATCAAATAATGTTTTGCACACTGCCCTGGTTTGTAGAGTACTCAAGACCTGTTGTTTTTGGTGAAGATCGGTTAAGGGAAAGGGGTAGTTTACCTGTAACGTTTTATGTTTTAACAAGGGTATTTCTTATGGCAAACGATAACAGCCGCAAATTCAAACAGAATCAAATAATGTTTTGCATACAGCCCTGATTTGTAGAGTACTCAAGACCTATTGTTTTTGGTGAAGATCGGTTAAGGGAAAGGGGAAGTTTACCTGTAACGTTTTATGTTTTAACAAGGGTATTTCCTATGGCAAACGATAACAGCCGCAAATTCAAACAGAATCAAAAGATTATTTGCATACAGCCCTATATTGTAGAGTTCTAAAGACCTTTTGTTTTTGGTGAAGATCGGTTGAGGGAAAGGGGTAGTTTACCTGCAACGTTTTTTTAACAAGGGTATTTTCTATGGCAAACGATAACAGCCGCAAATTCAAACAGAATCAAATAATGTTTTGCACACAGCCCTGGTTTGTAAAGTACTCAAGACCTATTGTTTTTGGTGAAGATCGGTTAAGGGGAAGGGGTAGTTTACCGGAAACCTTTTACGTTTTAACAAGAGTAAAGTACTTGAAAATTTATTTAAATTTTTTCAAACAATGGTTGGTTTATTGCCAAGCAATAAAATTAAAATTTTTTCATTTTAATGTAAATCATGTATAAGAGAAAATATATCGCGCTTGGCAGGCGATATTAAGATTTAAATATAAATCTTAGGATATGGAAGTCATGTATGGTTCTCCATACCGATATTTTCTAAAAGTGTCTGTGTGTGTCTGTCTGTAGATTTTTTTTCTATGGCAAACGATAACTGCCGCAAATTCAAACAGAATCAAATAACTTTTTGCATACAGCCCTGATTTGTAGAGTACTCACGACCTGTTGTTTTTGGTGAAGATCGGTTGAGGGAAAGGGGTAGTTTACCTGCAACGGTTTTTTTATCAAGGGAAATTTTTTTTTTTTGGCAAACGATAACAGCCGCAAATTCAAACAGAATTAAATAATGTTTCGTATACAGCCCTGAATTGTAGAGTTCTCAAGACGTATTGTTTTTGGTGAAGATCGGTTAAGGGAAAGGGGTAGTTTACCTGCAACGTTTTATGTTTTAACAAGGGTGTTTCCTATGGCAAACAATGACAGCCGCAAATGCAAACAGAATCAAAAGATTATTTGCATACAGACCTAAATTGTAGATTTCTTAAGACCTGTTGTTTTTGGTTAAGATCGGTTAAGGGAAAGGGGTAGTTTACCAGGAACGTTTTTTTAACAAGGGTATTTTCTATGGCAAACGATAACAGCCGCAAATTCAAACAGAATCAAATAATTTTTTGTATACAGCCCTGATTTGTAGAGTACTCAAGACCTGTTGTTTCTGGTGAAGATCGGTTAAGGGGAAGGGGTAGTTTACCAGGAACGTTTTTTTATCAAGCGTATTTTCTATGGCAAACGATAACAGCCGCAAAATCAAACAGAATCAAATAATTTTTTGCATACATCCCTGAATTGTAGAGGTCTCAAGGACTTTTGATTTTGGTGAAGATCGGTTAAGGGGAAGGGGTAGTTTACCTGCAACCTTTTACGTTTTAACAAGAGTAAAGTACTTGAAAATTCATTTAAACTTTTGGAACAATGGTAATTGTTAAAAATAAAATAATTTTGTTGCCAGGCAATAAAATTATAATTTTTTCATTTTAATGTAAATCTGTACATAGTATAAAGTAAAGTCGGCCCGTTTTCTCTCTGTGTTTGAAATCGCTAATCTCAGGAAGTACTGAACGGATTTTATTCAAGTTTTCGCCAATAGATAGAGTGTCTATCGAGGAACATTTATGTTTATAATTAATACATATATGTTGTACATTAGCTTAGCTATCACGGTTTATGTCAAGTAAGTGGTATAGTTTACATCTTATATATAAAAATGAATGTTTCTTTGTTTGTCCCGTATGCGTTCCTATACCACTCATCCGATTGCGATGAAACTTCGGTGAGTTGTGCGCACGTCCGCGAAGGTTTCTTCCACATCTCCTCCTAAACCACTGTACCGATTTCAACCAAACTTGGCACAAATATTTTACGCAATGGGAGAACCAACATAGGATAGGTGTTTTTTTCGATGGGATCCTTTTCGGGGTTCTTTGGGGTCTTCCACATCGCCTCCTAAACCACTGGACCGATTTCAACCAAACTTGGCACAAATATTTTACGCAAAGGGAGAACCAACATAGGACAAGTGTTTTTTTATCGATACGATCCTTTAGGGGGTCCTCTGGGGTCTTCCACGTCTCCACCTAAACCATTGGACCGATTTCAACCAAACTTGGCACAAATATTTTACGCAAAGGGAGAACCAACATAGGACAGGTGTTTTTTCGATACGATCCTCTGGGGGGTCCTTTGCGGTGTTAAAAAACTATTCGATCTGGTTACTATGGCAACCCAATAGAATAGATACTGTTCTAAATATATTATCGCATTAAATTGAAGACCACGCGAACGAAGTTGTGGGCAACAGCTATTTATTTTTTAGAAGCCTACTTTAATTAAACTTTATTAATTAAACTAACATTTTCATTATGTACAACGTGAAACTCCGTAGCGAAGCACGGGTATTCTGCTAGTCATTTATAAGAGAAAATATATCGTGCGTGGCAGGCAACCATATCTCAGTTATGTACTGTTTACGTTTCCATTTTATTATTATCACTACCGCAATAAAAAGGCAGGGAACACACACACACACACACACACACACACACACACACACACACACACACACACACACACACACACACACACACACACACACACACACACACACACACACACACACACACACACACACACACACACACACACACACACACACACACACACACACACACACACACACACACACACACACACACACACACACACACACACACACACACACACACACACACACACAATTCGCGTTATTTCTGGCCTCATTCACGTTTATTTTCTTACATTTGCACGGTTTTTAAATGGAAAGTGCCGAACCCATACCAACATAACGCATGCAAGCCGAAAAAGTGTCCAGCGTGGATAGCGATTTGCTTCCTGTGGATCGCTGGGCAGTGTAACTGCACGTGTTTACAGAGGAACGATTCATAGACAGACTTTTCGTCTTTAGGGAATGAACCCTCTGCAAGATGCTGAGGGTCCATGAGTGACTTCGGAGCGCTCCTTCTTTTCCTTTTTGTTGCCGATATTTGGCCATAGTCCAATGTTTTCTACAAAACCAGACGTTTCGGCAATGCCATCGACTTCCAACATCAGTGAAAATCGAGTGCGATAACGTGAGGTGGTATACGTTAGTGACCACAGTACTGTGGTTAAGGCTGAAGCAGTAAGTAGAAAGAAGTAGTTTCTATGGTAATATTTCATTTCGAAAATGATTTTAAATATAAATCTTAGAATATGGAAGTCATGTATGGTTCTCCATACCGATATTTTCTATGGTAAACGATAACAGCCGCAAATTCAAACAGAATCAAATGATGTTTTGCATACAGCCCTGTATTGTAGAGTTCTCAATACCTATAGGTGTTGGTGAAGATCGGTTAAGGAAAAGGGGTAGTTTACCGGCAACGTTTTACGTTTTATAAGGGTAATTTATATGGCAAACGATAAGAGCCGCAAATTCAAACAGAATCAAATACGTTTTGCATACAGTCCTGTTTTGTTGAGTACTAAAGACCTATTGTTTTTGGTGAAAATCGGTTAAGGGAAAGGGGTAGTTTACCAGACACGTTTTTTGTTTTATTAAGTGTATTTTATATGGCAAATGATAAAAGCCGCAAATTCAAACAGAATCATATAATATTTTGCATACAGCCCTGAAATGTAGAGTTATCAAGACCTGTTTGTTTTGGTGAAGATCGGTTAAGGGAATAGGGTTGTTTACCAGCAACATTTTATGTTTTATCAAGGGTAATTTTTTTTTTTTTTACGAACGATAACTGCCGTACATTAAAACAGAATCAACTACTCTTCTGCATACCTTTTTGAATTATACAGATCTCAAGGTCTGTTGATTTTGTTGAAGATCGGTTAAGGGAAAGGGGTAGTTTACCTGCAACGTTTTATGTTTTAACAATGGTATTTTTTTCTATGACGAACGATAACTGCCGTAAATTCAAAGAGCATCAACTAATGTTTTGCATACAGCCCTCAATTGTAGAGTTCTCAAAATCTGTTGATTTTGGTAAAGATCGGTTAAGGGAAAGGGGTAGTTTACC
Organism: Magicicada septendecula; assembly: GCA_034769895.1. Lineage (NCBI taxonomy): Eukaryota > Metazoa > Arthropoda > Insecta > Hemiptera > Cicadidae > Magicicada > Magicicada septendecula. The sequence continues at coordinate 147,928,792 of CM068371.1, forward strand.
AGCAACGTTTTGTGTTTTAAAAGGGTATTTTATATGGCAAAAGATAACAGCCACAAATACAAACATAATCAAATAATTGTTTGCATACAGGCCTCATTTGTAGAGTACCTAAGACCTGTCATTTTTGGTGAAGATCGGTTAAGGGAAAGGGGTAGTTTACCTGCAACAGTTTTTTATCAACTGTAATTTTTTCCTATGGCAAACGATAACAGCCGCAAATTCAAACAGAATCAAATGATGTTTTGCATACAGCCCTGTATTGTAGAGTTCTCAATACGTATTGGTGTTGGTGAAGATCGGTTAAGGGAAAGGGGTAGTTTACCAGCAACATTTTATGTTTTAACAAGGGTAATTTTTTATATGACGAGCGATAACAAAGAAGTAGTTTTTTCTTAAAATTGCTTCCCGGGCTCTTTAGCCGTAGTCTGTTTTCTGCAAAACCAGACTTTTCGGCAGTGCCATCGTCGGTGAAAATCGAGTGCGAAAACGTGAGGTGGTGGTGGTATACGTTAGTGAGCACAGTACTGTGGTTAATGCTGAAGCAATAAGTAGAAAGACGTAGTTTCTATGGAAATATTTCATTTCGAATATGATTTTAAATATAAATCTTAGAACATGGAAGTCATGTATGGTTCTCCATACCGATATTTTACTTCCATGTTCCTTAAGGAAATGGAAGTGTGGTGATGGCAAAAAAAATCGTGTTCGAGATTATTGTAGATTCTGATTGTACTACACTCAAAACATGAAAAAAGTCGTTTTCCAAAAAGTGTCTGTCTGTGTGTCTGTGTGTGTGTGTCTTAGATTTTTTTCTATGGCAAACGATAACAGCCGCAAATTCAAACAGAATCAAATAATTTTTTGCATACAACCCTGATTTGTACAGTACTCACGACCTATTGTTTTTGGTGAAGATCGGTTGAGGGGAAGGGGTAGTTTACCGGCAACAGTATTTTTATCAAGGGTAATTTTGTTTGTTTGATAACAGCCGCAAATTCAAACAGAATCAAATAATGTTTCGCATACAGCCCTGAAATGTAGAGTTCTCAAGATCTGTTGATTTTGGTAAAGATCGGTTAAGGAAAAGGGGTAGTTTACCAGCAAAGTTTTATGTTTAAAAAGGGTATTTTCTATGGCAAACGATAACAGCCGCAAATACAAACATAATCAAATAATGTTTTGTATACTGCCCTGAATTGTAGAGTTCTCAAGACCTTTTGTTTTGGTGAAGATCGGTTAAGGGAAAGGGGTAGTTTACCTGCAAATTTTTATGTTTTAAAAGGGTATTTTTTATGGCAAACGATAAGAGCCGCAAATTGAAACAGAATCAAATGATTATTTGCATACAGCTCTGAATTGTAGAGTTCTCAAGACCTATTGATTTTGGTGAAGATCGGTTAAGGGAAAGGGGTAGTTTACCAGCTACGTTTTATGTTTTAAAAGGGTATTTTATATAGCAAACGATAAGAGTCGCAAATTCAAACAGAATCAAAACATTTTTTGCATACTGCCCTGGATTGTAGAGTACTCACGACCTATTGTTTTTGGTGGAGATCGGTTTGAGGCAAAGGGGTAGTTTACCTGCAACGGTTTTTTTTTAATCAAGGGTAATTGTTTTCTATGGCAAACGATAACAGCCGCAAATTCAAACAGAATCAACTACTCTTTTGCATACAGCCCTGAATTGTAGCGTTCTCAAGATCTGTTGTTTTTGGTGAAGATCGGTTAAGGGAAAGGGGTAGTTTACCAGCAACGTTTTATGTTTTAAAAGGGTATTTTATATGGCAAACGATAACAGCCGCAAATACAAACATAATCAAATAATGTTTTGCATACTGCCCTGAATTGTAGAGTTCTCAAGTTCTGTTGATTTTGGTAAAGATCGGTTAAGGGAAAGGCGTTGTTTACCAGCAACGTTTTATGTTTTAAAAGGGTATTTTCTATGGCAAACGATAACAGCCGCAAATACAAACATAATCAAATAATTGTTTGCATACAGGCCTAACTTTTAGAGTACCTAAGACCTGTCGTTTTTGGTGAAGATCGGTTAAGGGAAAGGGGTATTTTACCTGCAACAGTTTTTTATCAACTGTAATTTTTTTCTATGGCAAACGATAACAGCCGCAAATTCAAACAGTATCAAATGATGTTTTGCATACAGCCCTGTATTGTAGAGTTCTCAATACGTATTGGTGTTGGTGAAGATCGGTTAAGGGAAAGGGGTAGTTTACCAGCAACATTTTATGTTTTAACAAGGGTAATTTTTTATATGACAAGGGATAACTGCCGTAAATTCAAACAGAATCAACTAGGTTTTTGCATACCTTTTTGAACTAAAGAGAACTCAAGGTCTGTTGATTTTGTTGAAGATCGGTTATGGGAAGGGGTAGTTTATCAACAACGTTTTATGTTTTAAAAAGAGTAATTTTTTTATGACGAACGATAACTGCCGAAAATTCAATGAGAATCAAATAATTTTTTGCACCCCCTGAGTTGCAGAGAGCTCAAGGTCTATTGATTTTGGTGAAGATCGGTTAAGGGAAAGGGGTAGTTTACCTGCAACATTTTATGTTGTAACAAGAGAAATGTTTCCATGACGAACGATAACTGCCGCACTTTCAAACAGAATCAAATATTTTTTTGCATGCTTCCCTGAATTGTAGAGGACGGAAGGTCTGTTGATTTTGGAGAAGACAGGTTAAAAGAAAGGGGTAGTTTACCAGAAACATTTTATGATTTAACAAGAGTAAAGTACTTAATTTTTATAAATAAAGGATCCTGATAAGAAGCTCATAGTAATCCACTGTAGAAACGTAGATGAAATATCTATAAAAGAAGAAGTTAGGTGAACGGGGTGGGGGTAATTTTCTATTATTAAAAATTATAGTTGAAGGTGGAGGGGAGAATTTTTATATGTGTACTACGTTATCGGCAACAAAGAAGTAGTTTTTTCTTAAAATTGCTTACCGGGCTTAGCCGTAGCCTAATTTTTTCTGCAAAACCAGACTTTTTGGCAGTGTCATCGACTGCCATCATCGGTGAAAATCGAGTGCGAAAACGTGAGGTGGTGGTGGTATACGTTAGTGAGCACAGTACTGTGGTTAATGCTCAAGCAATAAGTAGAAAGACGTAGTTTCTATGGAAATATTTCATTTCGAATATGATTTTAAATATAAATCTTAGAACATGGAAGTCATGTATGGTTCTCCATACCGATATTTTACTTCCATGTTCCTTAAGGAAATGGAAGTATGGTGATGGCAAGAAAATCGTGTTCGAGATTATTGCAGATTCTGATAGTACTACACTCAAAACATGAAAAAAAGTCGTTTTCCAAAAAGTGTCTGTCTGTGTGTGTGTGTGTCTGTCTGTCTGTCTTAGATTTTTTTTTATGACAAACGATAACAGCCGCAAATTCAAAGAGAATCAAATAATGTTTCGCATACAGCCCTAAATTGTAGAGTTCTCAAGATCTGTTGATTTTGGTAAAGATCGGTTAAGGGAAAGGGGTAGTTTACCAGCAACGTTTTATGTTTTAAAAGGGTATTTTATATGGCAAACGATAACAGCCGCAAATACAAACATAATCAAATAAAGTTTTGCATACTGCCCTGAATTGTAGAGTTCTCAAGACCTTTTGGTTTTGGTGAAGATCGGTTAAGGGAAAGGGGTAGTTTACCGGCAACGTTTTATGTTTTAAAAGGGTATTTTCTATGGCAAACGATAAGAGCCGCAAATTCAAACAGAATCAAATACGTTTTTGCATACAGCCCTGATGTCTTGAGTACTAAAGTCCTATTGTTTTCGCTGAAGATCGTTTAAGGGAAAGGGGTAGTTTACCGGCCACGTTTTTTGTTTTATCAAGGGTATTTTGTATGACAAACGATAACAGCAGCAAATTCAAACAAAATCATATAATATTTTACGTACAGCCCTGAAAGGTAGAGTTCTCAAGACCTGTCGTTTTTGGTGAAGATCGGTTAAGGAAAAGGGGTAGTTTACCTGCAACGGTTTTTTATCAAGGGTAATTTTACTTCCATATTCCTTAAGGAATGGAAGTATGGTGATGGCAAAAAAAATCGTGTTCGAGATTATTGCAGATTCTGATTCTACTACACTCAAAACATGAAAAAAAGTCGTTTTCCGAAAAGTGTCTGTGTGTGTGTCTGTCTGTCTGTCTGTCTGTGTGTCTGTCTGTCTGTCTGTCTGTCTATCTGTCTGTAGATTTTTTTTCTATGGCAAACGATAACTGCCGCAAATTCAAACAGAATCAAATAAAATTTTGCATGCAGCCCTGATTTGCAGAGTACTCGCGACCTATTGTTTTTGGTGAAGATCGGTTGAGGGAAAGGGGTAGTTTACCAGCAACGGTTTTTTTTTAGCAAGGGTAATTTTGTTTGTTTGGCAAACGATAACAGCCGCAAATTCAAACAGAATCAAATAATGTTTCGCATACAGCCCTGAATTGTAGAGTTCTCAAGATCTGTTGATTTTGGTGAAGATCGGTTAAGGGAAAGGGGTAGTTTACCTGTAACGTTTTATGTTTTAACAAGGGTATTTCCTATGGCAAACGATAACAGCCGCAAATTCAAACAGAATCAAAAGATTATTTGTATACAGCCCTAAATTGTAGTGTTCTGAAGACTTATTGTTTTTGGTGAAGTTCGGTTAAGGGAAAGGGGTAGTTTACCTGTAACGTTTTATGTTTTAACAAGGGTATTTCCTATGGCAAACGATAAAAGCCGCAAATACAAACAGAATCAAAAGATTATTTGCATACAGCCCTAAATCGTAGAGTTCTCAAGACCTATTGTTTTTGGTGAAGATCGGTTGAGGGAAAGGGGTAGTTTACCGGCAACGTTTTTTTAACAAGGGTATTTTCTATGGCAAACGATAACAGCCGCAAATCCAAACAGAATCTAATAATGTTTTGCATACAGCCCTGATTTGTAGAGTACTCAAGATCTTTTGTTTTTGGTGAAGATCGGTTAAGGGGAAGGGGTAGTTTACCTGCAAGGTTTTTTTTCAAGCGTATTTTCTATGGCAAACGATAACAGCCACAAATTCAAACACAATCAAATAATGTTTCGTATAGAGCCCTGAATTGTAGAGTTCTCAAGTCCTGTTGTTTTTGGTGAAGATCGGTTAAGGGAAAGGGGTAGTTTACCTGTAACGTTTTATGTTTTAACAAGGGTATTTCCTATGGCAAACGATAACAGCCGCAAATTCAAACAGAATCAAAAGATTATTTGCATACAGCCGTAGATTGTTGAGTTCTCAAGACCTATTGTTTTTGGTGAAGATCGGTTAAGGGAAAGGGGTAGTTTACCAGCAACGTTTTTTTAACAAGGGTATTTTCTATGGCAAACGATAACAGCCGCAAATTCAAACAGAATCCAATAATGTTTTGCATACAGCCCTGATTTGTAGAGTGCTCAAGATCTGTTGTTTTTGGTGAAGATCGGTTAAGGGGAAGGGGTAGTTTACCTGCAACGTTGTTTTTTCAAGCGTATTTTCTATGGCAAACGATAACAGCCACAAATTCAAACAGAATCAAATAATGTTTCGTATACAGCCCTGAATTCTAGAGTTCTCAAGACCTGTTGTTTTTGGTGAAGATCGGTTATGGGAAAGGGGTAGTTTACCTGTAACGTTTTATGTTTTAACAAGGGTATTTCTTATGGCAAACGATAACAGCCGCAAATTCAAACAGAATCAAAAGATTATTTGCATACAGCACTAAGTTGTGGAGTTCTCAAGACCTGTTGTTTTTGGTGAAGATCGGTTAAGGGAAAGGGGTAGTTTACCAGCAACGTTTTTTTAACAAGGGTATTTTATATGGCAAACGATAACAGCCGCAAATTCAAACAGAATCAAATAATGTTTTGCATACAGTCCTGATTTGTAGAGTACTCAAGACCTTTTGTTTTTGGTGAAGATCGGTTAAGGGGAAGGGGTAGTTTACCTGCAACGTTCTTTTATCAAGCGTATTTTCTATGGCAAACGATAACTGCCGCAAATTCAAACAGAATCAAATAATTGTTTGCATACCTCCCTGAATTGTAGAGGTCTCAAGGACTTTCGATTTTGGTGAAGATCGGTTAAGGGGAAGGGGTAGTTTACCTGCAACCTTTTACGTTTTAACAAGAGTAAAGTACTTGAAATTTATTTAAACTTTTTCAAACAATGGTAATTGTTAAAAATAAAATAATTTTGTTGCCAGGCAATAAAACTAAAATTTTTTCATTTTAATGTAAATCTTGTATAAGAGAAAATATATCGCGCTTGGCAGGCGATATTAAGATTTAAATATAAATCTTAGAATATGGAAGTCATGTATGGTTCTCCATACCGATATTTTACTTCCATATTCCTTAAGGAATGGAAGTATGGTGATGGCAAAAAAAATCGTGTTCGAGATTATTGTAGATTCTGATTCTACTACACTCAAAACATGAAAAAAAGTCGTTTTCCGAAAAGTGTCTGTGTGTGTGTCTGTCTGTCTGTCTGTCTGTCTGTCTGTGTGTCTGTCTGTCTGTCTGTCTGTCTGTCTGTCTGTCTGTCTGTCTGTAGATTTTTTTTCTATGGCAAACGATAACAGCCGCAAATTCAAACAGAATCAAATAATTTTTTGCATAAAGGCCTGATTTGCAGAGTACTCGCGACCTATTCTTTTTGGTGAAGATCGGTTGAGGGAAAGGGGTAGTTTACCGGCAACGGTTTTTTTTTAGCAAGGGTTATTTTGTTTGTTTGGCAAACGATAACAGCCGCAAATTCAAACAGAATCAAATAATGTTTCGCATACAGCCCTGAATTGTAGAGTTCTCAAGATCTGCTGATTTTGGTGAAGATCGGTTAAGGGAAAGGGGTAGTTTACCTGTAACGTTTTATGTTTTAACAAGGGTATTTCCTATGGCAAACGATAACAGCCGCAAATTCAAACAGAATCAAAAGATTATTTGCATACAGCCCTAAATTTTAGAATTCTCAAGACCTGTTGTTTTTGGTGAAGATCGGTTGAGGGAAAGGGGTAGTTTACCTGCAACGTTTTTTTAACAAGGGTATTGTCTATGGCAAACGATAACAGCCGCAAATTCAAACAGAATCAAATAATGTTTTGCACACAGCCCTGGTTTGTAGAGTACTCAAGACCTATTGTTTTTGGTGAAGATCGGTTAAGGGAAAGGGGTAGTTTACCTGTAACGTTTTATGTTTTAACAAGGGTATTTCTTATGGCAAACGATAACAGCCGCAAATTCAAACAGAATCAAAAGATTATTTGCATACACCCCTAAATTGTAGAGTTCTCAAGACCTATTGTTTTTGGTGAAGATCGTTTGAGGGAAAGGGGTAGTTTACCTGCAACGTTTTTTTAACAAGGGTATTTTCTATGGCAAACGATAACAGCCGCAAATTCAAACAGAATCAAATAATGTTTTGCATACGTCCCTGAATTGTAGAGGTCTCAATGACTTTCGATTTTGGTGAAGATCGGTTAAGGGGAAGGGGTAGTTTACCTGCAACCTTTTACGTTTTAACAAGAGTAAAGTACTTGAAAATTTATTTAAACTTTTTGAAACAATGGTAATTGTTAAAAATAAAATAATTTTGTTGCCAGGCAATAAAATTATAATTTTTTCATTTTAATGTAATATAATATTTTTCATTTAATACAGCAATAAAAAGGCAGGTAAGACACAGCCTGGCTGTTTGGCTGAAAATGATTTTAAATATAAATCTTAGAATATGGGAGTCATGTATGGTTCTCCATACCGATATTTTCTATGGTAAACGATAACAGCCGCAAATTCAAACAGAATCAAATGATGTTTTGCATACAGCCCTGTATTGTAGAGTTCTCAATACCTTTTGGTGTTGGTGAAGAACGGTTAAGGAAAAGGGGTAGTTTACCTGCAACGTTTTATGTTTTATAAGGGTATTTTTTATGGCAAACGATAAGAGCCGAAAATTCAAACAGAATCAAATACGTTTTTGCATACAGCCCTGTTTCGTTGAGTACTAAAGACCTGTTGTTTTTGGTGAAGATCGGTTAAGGGAAAGGGGTAGTTTACCAGACACGTTTTTTGTTTTATCGAGGGTATTTTATATGGCAAATGATAACAGCCGCAAATTCAAACAGAATCATATAATATTTTGCATACAGCCCTGAAATGTAGAGTTATCAAGACCTGTTTGTTTTGGTGAAGATCGGTTAAGGGAATAGGGTTGTTTACCAGCAACATTTGATGTTTTATCAAGGGTAATTTTTTTTTTTGACGACCGATAACTGCCGTACATTAAAACAGAATCAACTACTCTTCCGCATACCTTTTTGAATTATAGAGATCTCAAGGTCTTTTGATTTTGTTGAAGATCGGTTAAGGGAAGGCGGTAGTTTACCAGCAACGTTTTATGTTTTAACAATGGTATTTTTTTCTATGCCGAACGATAACTGCCGTAAATGCAAAGAGAATCAACTAATGTTTTGCATACAGCCCTGAATTGTAGATGTCTCATGATTTTTGATTTTCGTAAAGATCGGTTAAGGGAAAGGGGTAGTTTACCTGCAACGTTTTATGTTTTAAAAGGGTATTTTCTATGGCAAACGATAACAGCCGCAAATACAAACATAATCAAATAATGTTTTGCACACTACCCTGAATTGTAGAGTTCTCAAGACCTTTTGTTTTTTGTGAAGATCGGTTAAGGGAAAGGGGTAGTTTACCGGCAACGTTTTATGTTTTAAAAGGGTATTTTCTATGGCAAACGATAAGAGCCGCAAATTGAAACAGAATCAAATGATTATTTGCATACAGCCCTGAATTGTAAAGTTCTCAAGACCTGTTGATTTTGGTGAAATCGGTTAAGGGAAAGGGGTAGTTTACCTGCTACGTTTTATGTTTTAAAAGGGTATTTTTTATAGCAACGATAAGAGTCGCAAATTCAAACAGAATCAAATCATTTTTTGCATACAGTCCTGGTTTTTAGAGTACTCACGATCTATTGTTTTTGGTGAAGATCGGTTTAGGGAAAGGGGTAGTTTACCAGCAACGGTTTTTTTTTTAATCAAGGGTAATTGTTTTCTATGGCAAACGATAACAGCCGCAAATTCAAACAGAATCAACTACTCTTTTGCATACAGCCCTGAATTGTAGAGTTCTCAAGACCTATTGTTATTGGTGAAGATCGGTTAAGGGAAAGGGGTAGTTTACCAGACACGTTTTATGTTTTACCAAGGGTATTTTATATGGCAAACGATAACAGCCGCAACTTCAAACAAAATCATATAATGTTTTGCATACTGCCCTGAATTGTAGAGGTCTCAAGACCTTTTGGTTTTGGTGAAAATCGGTTAAGGGAAAGGGGTAGTTTATCAGCAACGTTTTATGTTTTAAAAGGGTATTTTCTATGGCAAACGATAAGAGCCGCAAATTCAAACAGAATCAAATACGTTTTTGCATACAGCCCTGATGTCTTGAGTACTAAAGTCCTGTCGTTTTTGGTGAAGATCGGTTAAGGGAAAGGGGTAGTTTACCTGCAACCTTTTACGTTTTAACAAGAGTAAAGTACTTGAAAATTTATTTAAACTTTTTGGAACAATGGTAATTGTTAAAAATAAAATAATTTTGTTGCCAGGCAATAAAATTATAATTTTTTCATTTTAATGTAAATCATGTATATATTAGAAAATATATCGTGCTTGGCAGTCAAGAATATTTCAGATTATAAATCTTAGAATATGGAAGTCATGTATGGTTCTCCATACCGATATTTTACTTCCATGTTCCTTAAGGAAATGGAAGTATGGTGATGGCAAAAAAAAATCGTGTTCGAGATTATTGCAGAATATGATTGTACTACACTTAAAACATGAAAAAAAGTCATTTTACTTCCATATTCCTTAAGGAATGGAAGTATGGTGATGGCAAAAAAAATCGTGTTCGAGATTATTGCAGATTCTGATTCTACTACACTCAAAAAATGAAAAAAAGTCGTTTTCCGAAAAGTGTCTGTGTGTCTGTCTGTCTGTCTGTCTGTCTGTCTGTCTGTCTGTCTGTCTGTCTGTCTGTCTGTCTGTCTGTCTGTCTGTCTGTCTGTCTGTGTGTCTATCTGTCTGTCTGTCTGTCTATCTGTAGATTTTTTTCCTATGGCAAACGATAACTGCCGCAAATTCAAACAGAATCAAATAATTTTTTGCATGCAGGCCGGATTTGCAGAGTACTCGCGACCTTTTGTTTTTGGTAAAGATCGGTTGAGGGAAAGGGGTAGTTTACCTGCAACGGTTTTTTTTTAGCAAGGGTAATTTTGTTTGTATGGCAAACGATAACAGCCGCAAATTCAAACAGAATCAAATAATGTTTCGCATACAGCCCTGAATTGTAGAGTTCTCAAGATCTGTTGATTTTGGTAAAGATCGGTTAAGGGAAAGGGGTAGTTTACCAGTAACGTTTTATGTTTTAACAAGGGTATTTCCTATGGCAAACGATAACAGCCGCAAATTCAAACAGAATCAAAAGATTATTTGCATACAGCCCTAAATTATAGAGTTCTCAAGACCTATTGTTTTTGGTGAAGTTCGGTTGAGGGAAAGGGGTAGTTTACCTGCAACGTTTTTTTAACAAGGGTATTTTCTATGGCAAACGATAACAGCCGCAAATTCAAACAGAATCAAATAAAGTTTTGCAAACAGTCCTGATTTGTAGAGTACTCAAGACCTTTTGTTTTTGGTGAAGATCGGTTAAGGGGAAGGGGTAGGTTACCTGCAACGTTTTTTTATCAAGCGTATTTTCTATGGCAAACGATAACAGCCGCAAATTCAAACAGAATCAAATAATTTTTTGCATACGTCCCTCAATTGTAGAGATCTCAATGACTTTCGATTTTGGTGAAGATCGGTTAAGGGGAAGGGGTAGTTTACCTGCAACCTTTTACGTTTTAACAAGAGTAAAGTACTTGAAAATTTATTTAAACTTTTTCAAACAATGGTTGGTTTATTGCCAAGCAATAAAATTAAAATTTTTTCATTTTAATGTAAATCATGTATAAGAGAAAATATATCGCGCTTGGCAGGCGATATTAAGATTTAAATATAAATCTTAGAATATGGAAGTCATGTATGGTTCTCCATACCGATATTTTCTAAAAGTGTCTGTGTGTGTCTGTCGGTAGATTTTTTTTCTATGGCAAAGGATAACTGCCGCAAATTCAAACAGAATCAAATAACTTTTTGCATACAGGCCTGATTTGTAGAGTACTCACGACCTGTTGTTTTTGGTGAAGATCGGTTGAGGGAAAGGGGTAGTTTACCTGCAACGGTTTTTTTATCAAGGGAAATTTTTTTTTTTGGCAAACGATAACAGCCGCAAATTCAAACAGAATTAAATAATGTTTCGTATACAGCCCTGAATTGTAGAGTTCTCAAGACGTATTGTTTTTGGTGAAGTTCGGTTGAGGGAAAGGGGTAGTTTACCTGCAACGTTTTTTTAACAAGGGTATTTTCTATGGCAAACGATAACAGCCGCAAATTCAAACAGAATCAAATAAAGTTTTGCAAACAGTCCTGATTTGTAGAGTACTCAAGACCTTTTGTTTTTGGTGAAGATCGGTTAAGGGGAAGGGGTAGGTTACCTGCAACGTTTTTTTATCAAGCGTATTTTCTATGGCAAACGATAACAGCCGCAAATTCAAACAGAATCAAATAATTTTTTGCATACGTCCCTCAATTGTAGAGATCTCAATGACTTTCGATTTTGGTGAAGATCGGTTAAGGGGAAGGGGTAGTTTACCTGCAACCTTTTACGTTTTAACAAGAGTAAAGTACTTGAAAATTTATTTAAACTTTTTCAAACAATGGTTGGTTTATTGCCAAGCAATAAAATTAAAATTTTTTCATTTTAATGTAAATCATGTATAAGAGAAAATATATCGCGCTTGGCAGGCGATATTAAGATTTAAATATAAATCTTAGAATATGGAAGTCATGTATGGTTCTCCATACCGATATTTTCTAAAAGTGTCTGTGTGTGTCTGTCGGTAGATTTTTTTTCTATGGCAAACGATAACTGCCGCAAATTCAAACAGAATCAAATAACTTTTTGCATACAGGCCTGATTTGTAGAGTACTCACGACCTGTTGTTTTTGGTGAAGATCGGTTGAGGGAAAGGGGTAGTTTACCTGCAACGGTTTTTTTATCAAGGGAAATTTTTTTTTTTGGCAAACGATAACAGCCGCAAATTCAAACAGAATTAAATAATGTTTCGTATACAGCCCTGAATTGTAGAGTTCTCAAGACGTATTGTTTTTGGTGAAGATCGGTTAAGGGAAAGGGGTAGTTTACCTGCTACGTTTTATGTTTTAACAAGGGTGTTTCCTATGGCAAACAATGACAGCCGCAAATTCAAACAGAATCAAAAGATTATTTGCATACAGACCTAAATTGTAGATTTCTTAAGACCTGTTGTTTTTGGTTAAGATCGGTTAAGGGAAAGGGGTAGTTTACCAGGAACGTTTTTTTAACAAGGGTATTTTCTATGGCAAACGATAACAGCCGCAAATTCAAACAGAATCAAATAATTTTTTGTATAAAGCTCTGATTTGTAGAGTTCTCAAGACTTATTGTTTTTGGTGAAGATCGGTTAAGGGGAAGGGGTAGTTTACCAGGAACGTTTTTTTATCAAGCGTATTTTCTATGGCAAACGATAACAGCCGCAAAATCAAACAGAATCAAATAATTCTTTGCATACGTCCCTGAATTGTAGAGGTCTCAATGCCTTTTGATTTTGGTGAAGATCGGTTAAGGGGAAGGGGTAGTTTACCAGCAACATTTTACGTTTTAACAAGAGTAAAGTACTTGAAAATTCATTTAAACTTTTGGAACAATGGTAATTGTTAAAAATAAAATAATTTTGTTGCCAGGCAATAAAATTATAATTTTTTCATTTTAATGTAAATCTGTACATAGTATAAAGTAAAGTCGGGCCGTATTCTCTCTGTGTTTGAAATCGCTAATCTCAGGAAGTACTGAACGGATTTTATTCAAGTTTTCGCCAATAGATAGAGTGTCTATCGAGGAACATTTATGTTTATAATTAATACATATATGTTGTACATTAGCTTAGCTATCACGGTTTATGTCAAGTAAGTGGTATAGTTTACATCTTATATATAAAAATGAATGTTTCTTTGTTTGTCCCGTATGCGTTCCTATACCACTCGTCCGATTGCGATGAAACTTCGGTGAGTTGTGCGCACGTCCGCGAAGGTTTCTTCCACATCTCCTCCTAAACCGCTGTACCGATTTCAACCAAACTTGGCACAAATATTTTACGCAATGGGAGAACCAACATAGGACAAGTTTTTTTTTTTCGATACGATCCTTTGGGGGGTCCTCTGGGGTCTTCCACGCCTCCACCTAAACCATTGGACCGATTTCAACCAAACTTGGCACAAATATTTTACGCAACGGGAGAACCAACATAGGACAGGTGTTTTTTCGATACGATCCTCTGGGGGGTCCTTTGCGGTGTTAAAAAACTATTCGATCTGGTTACTATGGCAACCCAATAGAATAGATTCTGTTCTAAATATATTATCGCATTCAATTGAAGACCACGCGAACGAAGTTGTGGGCAACAGCTATTTATTTTTAAGAAGCCTACTTTAATTAAACTTTATTAATTAAACTAACATTTTCATTACGTACAACGTGAAACTCCGTAGCGAAGCACGGGTATTCTGCTAGTCATTTATAAGAGAAAATATATCGTGCGTGGCAGGCAACCATATCTCAGTTATGTACTGTTTACGTTTCCATTTTATTATTATCACTACCGCAATAAAAAGGCAGGGAAGACACACACACACACACACACACACACACACACACACACACACACACACACACACACACACACACACACACACACACACACACACACACACACACACACACACACACACACACACACACACACACACACACACACACACACACACACACACACACACACACAATTCGCGTTATTTCTGGCCTCATTCACGTTTATTTTCTTACATTTGCACGGTTTTTAAATGGAAAGTGCCGAACCCATACCAACATAACGCATGCAAGCCGAAAAAGTGTCCAGCGTGGATAGCGATTTGCTTCCTGTGGATCGCTGGGCAGTGTAACTGCACGTGTTTACAGAGGAACGATTCATAGACAGACTTTTCGTCTTTAGGGAATGAACCCTCTGCAAGATGCTGAGGGTCCATGAGTGACTTCGGAGCGCTCCTTCTTTTCCTTTTTGTTGCCGATATTTGGCCATAGTCCAATGTTTTCTACAAAACCAGACGTTTCGGCAATGCCATCGACTTCCATCATCAGTGAAAATCGAGTGCGATAACGTGAGGTGGTATACGTTAGTGACCACAGTACTGTGGTTAAGGCTGAAGCAGTAAGTAGAAAGAAGTAGTTTCTATGGTAATATTTCATTTCGAAAATGATTTTAAATATAAATCTTAGAATATGGAAGTCATGTATGGTTCTCCATACCGATATTTTCTATGGTAAACGATAACAGCCGCAAATTCAAACAGAATCAAATGATGTTTTGCATACAGCCCTGTATTGTAGAGTTCTCAATACCTATAGGTGTTGGTGAAGATCGGTTAAGGAAAAGGGGTAGTTTACCGGCAACGTTTTACGTTTTATAAGGGTAATTTATATGGCAAACGATAAGAGCCGCAAATTCAAACAGAATCAAATACGTTTTTGCATACAGTCCTGTTTTGTTGAGTACTAAAGACCTATTGTTTTTGGTGAAAATCGGTTAAGGGAAAGGGGTAGTTTACCAGACACGTTTTTTGTTTTATTAAGTGTATTTTATATGGCAAATGATAAAAGCCGCAAATTCAAACAGAATCATATAATATTTTGCATACAGCCCTGAAATGTAGAGTTATCAAGACCTGTTTGTTTTGGTGAAGATCGGTTAAGGGAATAGGGTTGTTTACCAGCAACATTTTATGTTTTATCAAGGGTAATTTTTTTTTTTTTTACGAACGATAACTGCCGTACATTAAAACAGAATCAACTACTCTTCTGCATACCTTTTTGAATTATACAGATCTCAAGGTCTGTTGATTTTGTTGAAGATCGGTTAAGGGAAAGGGGTAGTTTACCTGCAACGTTTTATGTTTTAACAATGGTATTTTTTTCTATGACGAACGATAACTGCCGTAAATTCAAAGAGCATCAACTAATGTTTTGCATACAGCCCTCAATTGTAGAGTTCTCAAAATCTGTTGATTTTGGTAAAGATCGGTTAAGGGAAAGGGGTAGTTTACCAGCAACGTTTTGTGTTTTAAAAGGGTATTTTATATGGCAAAAGATAACAGCCACAAATACAAACATAATCAAATAATTGTTTGCATACAGGCCTCATTTGTAGAGTACCTAAGACCTGTCATTTTTGGTGAAGATCGGTTAAGGGAAAGGGGTAGTTTACCTGCAACAGTTTTTTATCAACTGTAATTTTTTCCTATGGCAAACGATAACAGCCGCAAATTCAAACAGAATCAAATGATGTTTTGCATACAGCCCTGTATTGTAGAGTTCTCAATACGTATTGGTGTTGGTGAAGATCGGTTAAGGGAAAGGGGTAGTTTACCAGCAACATTTTATGTTTTAACAAGGGTAATTTTTTATATGACGAGCGATAACAAAGAAGTAGTTTTTTCTTAAAATTGCTTCCCGGGCTCTTTAGCCGTAGTCTGTTTTCTGCAAAACCAGACTTTTCGGCAGTGCCATCGTCGGTGAAAATCGAGTGCGAAAACGTGAGGTGGTGGTGGTATACGTTAGTGAGCACAGTACTGTGGTTAATGCTGAAGCAATAAGTAGAAAGACGTAGTTTCTATGTAAATATTTCATTTCGAATATGATTTTAAATATAAATCTTAGAACATGGAAGTCATGTATGGTTCTCCATACCGATATTTTACTTCCATGTTCCTTAAGGAAATGGAAGTGTGGTGATGGCAAAAAAAATCGTGTTCGAGATTATTGTAGATTCTGATTGTACTACACTCAAAACATGAAAAAAGTCGTTTTCCAAAAAGTGTCTGTCTGTGTGTCTGTGTGTGTGTGTCTTAGATTTTTTTCTATGGCAAACGATAACAGCCGCAAATTCAAACAGAATCAAATAATTTTTTGCATACAACCCTGATTTGTACAGTACTCACGACCTATTGTTTTTGGTGAAGATCGGTTGAGGGGAAGGGGTAGTTTACCGGCAACAGTTTTTTTTTATCAAGGGTAATTTTGTTTGTTTGATAACAGCCGCAAATTCAAACAGAATCAAATAATGTTTCGCATACAGCCCTGAAATGTAGAGTTCTCAAGATCTGTTGATTTTGGTAAAGATCGGTTAAGGAAAAGGGGTAGTTTACCAGCAAAGTTTTATGTTTTAAAAGGGTATTTTCTATGGCAAACGATAACAGCCGCAAATACAAACATAATCAAATAATGTTTTGTATACTGCCCTGAATTGTAGAGTTCTCAAGACCTTTTGTTTTTGTGAAGATCGGTTAAGGGAAAGGGGTAGTTTACCTGCAAATTTTTATGTTTTAAAAGGGTATTTTTTATGGCAAACGATAAGAGCCGCAAATTGAAACAGAATCAAATGATTATTTGCATACAGCTCTGAATTGTAGAGTTCTCAAGACCTATTGATTTTGGTGAAGATCGGTTAAGGGAAAGGGGTAGTTTACCAGCTACGTTTTATGTTTTAAAAGGGTATTTTATATAGCAAACGATAAGAGTCGCAAATTCAAACAGAATCAAAACATTTTTTGCATACTGCCCTGGATTGTAGAGTACTCACGACCTATTGTTTTTGGTGGAGATCGGTTTGAGGCAAAGGGGTAGTTTACCTGCAACGGTTTTTTTTTAATCAAGGGTAATTGTTTTCTATGGCAAACGATAACAGCCGCAAATTCAAACAGAATCAACTACTCTTTTGCATACAGCCCTGAATTGTAGCGTTCTCAAGATCTGTTGTTTTTGGTGAAGATCGGTTAAGGGAAAAGGGTAGTTTACCAGCAACGTTTTATGTTTTAAAAGGGTATTTTATATGGCAAACGATAACAGCCGCAAATACAAACATAATCAAATAATGTTTTGCATACTGCCCTGAATTGTAGAGTTCTCAAGTTCTGTTGATTTTGGTAAAGATCGGTTAAGGGAAAGGCGTTGTTTACCAGCAACGTTTTATGTTTTAAAAGGGTATTTTCTATGGCAAACGATAACAGCCGCAAATACAAACATAATCAAATAATTGTTTGCATACAGGCCTAACTTGTAGAGTACCTAAGACCTGTCGTTTTTGGTGAAGATCGGTTAAGGGAAAGGGGTATTTTACCTGCAACAGTTTTTTATCAACTGTAATTTTTTTCTATGGCAAACGATAACAGCCGCAAATTCAAACAGTATCAAATGATGTTTTGCATACAGCCCTGTATTGTAGAGTTCTCAATACGTATTGGTGTTGGTGAAGATCGGTTAAGGGAAAGGGGTAGTTTACCAGCAACATTTTATGTTTTAACAAGGGTAATTTTTTATATGACGAGCGATAACTGCCGTAAATTCAAACAGAATCAACTAGGTTTTTGCATACCTTTTTGAACTAAAGAGAACTCAAGGTCTGTTGATTTTGTTGAAGATCGGTTATGGGAAGGGGTAGTTTATCAACAACGTTTTATGTTTTAAAAAGAGTAATTTTTTTATGACGAACGATAACTGCCGAAAATTCAATGAGAATCAAATAATTTTTTGCACCCCCTGAGTTGCAGAGAGCTCAAGGTCTATTGATTTTGGTGAAGATCGGTTAAGGGAAAGGGGTAGTTTACCTGCAACATTTTATGTTGTAACAAGAGAAATGTTTCCATGACGAATGATAACTGCCGCACTTTCAAACAGAATCAAATATTTTTTTGCATGCTTCCCTGAATTGTAGAGGACGGAAGGTCTGTTGATTTTGGAGAAGACAGGTTAAAAGAAAGGGGTAGTTTACCAGAAACATTTTATGATTTAACAAGAGTAAAGTACTTAATTTTTATAAATAAAGGATCCTGATAAGAAGCTCATAGTAATCCACTGTAGAAACGTAGATGAAATATCTATAAAAGAAGAAGTTAGGTGAACGGGGTGGGGGTAATTTTCTATTATTAAAAATTATAGTTGAAGGTGGAGGGGAGAATTTTTATATGTGTACTACGTTATCGGCAACAAAGAAGTAGTTTTTTCTTAAAATTGCTTCCCGGGCTTAGCCGTAGTCTAATGTTTTCTGCAAAACCAGACTTTTTGGCAGTGTCATCGACTGCCATCATCGGTGAAAATCGAGTGCGAAAACGTGAGGTGGTGGTGGTATACGTTAGTGAGCACAGTACTGTGGTTAATGCTGAAGCAATAAGTAGAAAGACGTAGTTTCTATGGAAATATTTCATTTCGAATATGATTTTAAATATAAATCTTAGAACATGGAAGTCATGTATGGTTCTCCATACCGATATTTTACTTCCATGTTCCTTAAGGAAATGGAAGTATGGTGATGGCAAGAAAATCGTGTTCGAGATTATTGCAGATTCTGATAGTACTACACTCAAAACATGAAAAAAAGTCGTTTTCCAAAAAGTGTCTGTCTGTGTGTGTGTGTGTCTGTCTGTCTGTCTTAGATTTTTTTTTATGACAAACGATAACAGCCGCAAATTCAAACAGAATCAAATAATGTTTCGCATACAGCCCTAAATTGTAGAGTTCTCAAGATCTGTTGATTTTGGTAAAGATCGGTTAAGGGAAAGGGGTAGTTTACCAGCAACGTTTTATGTTTTAAAAGGGTATTTTATATGGCAAACGATAACAGCCGCAAATACAAACATAATCAAATAAAGTTTTGCATACTGCCCTGAATTGTAGAGTTCTCAAGACCTTTTGGTTTTGGTGAAGATCGGTTAAGGGAAAGGGGTAGTTTACCGGCAACGTTTTATGTTTTAAAAGGGTATTTTCTATGGCAAACGATAAGAGCCGCAAATTCAAACAGAATCAAATACGTTTTTGCATACAGCCCTGATGTCTTGAGTACTAAAGTCCTATTGTTTCGCTGAAGATCGTTTAAGGGAAAGGGGTAGTTTACCGGCCACGTTTTTTGTTTTATCAAGGGTATTTTGTATGACAAACGATAACAGCAGCAAATTCAAACAAAATCATATAATATTTTACGTACAGCCCTGAAAGGTAGAGTTCTCAAGACCTGTCGTTTTTGGTGAAGATCGGTTAAGGAAAAGGGGTAGTTTACCTGCAACGGTTTTTTATCAAGGGTAATTTTACTTCCATATTCCTTAAGGAATGGAAGTATGGTGATGGCAAAAAAAATCGTGTTCGAGATTATTGCAGATTCTGATTCTACTACACTCAAAACATGAAAAAAAGTCGTTTTCCGAAAAGTGTCTGTGTGTGTGTCTGTCTGTCTGTCTGTCTGTGTGTGTGTCTGTCTGTCTATCTGTCTATCTGTCTGTAGATTTTTTTTCTATGGCAAACGATAACTGCCGCAAATTCAAACAGAATCAAATAATATTTTGCATGCAGCTCTGATTTGCAAAATACTCGCGACCTATTGTTTTTGGTGAAGATCGGTTGAGGGAAAGGGGTAGTTTACCTGCAACGGTTTTTTTTTAGCAAGGGTAATTTTGTTTGTTTGGCAAACGATAACAGCCGCAAATTCAAACAGAATCAAATAATGTTTCGCATACAGCCCTGAATTGTAGAGTTCTCAAGATCTGTTGATTTTGGTGAAGAACGGTTAAGGGAAAGGGGTAGTTTACCTGTAACGTTTTATGTTTTAACAAGGGTATTTCCTATGGCAAACGATAACAGCCGCAAATTCAAACAGAATCAAAAGATTATTTGTATACAGCCCTAAATTGTAGTGTTCTGAAGACTTATTGTTTTTGACGAAGTTCGGTTAAGGGAAAGGGGTAGTTTACCTGTAACGTTTTATGTTTTAACAAGGGTATTTCCTATGGCAAACGATAAAAGCCGCAAATACAAACAGAATCAAAAGATTATTTGCATACAGCCCTAAATCGTAGAGTTCTCAAGACCTATTGTTTTTGGTGAAGATCGGTTGAGGGAAAGGGGTAGTTTACCGGCAACGTTTTTTTAACAAGGGTATTTTCTATGGCAAACGATAACAGCCGCAAATCCAAACAGAATCTAATAATGTTTTGCATACAGCCCTGATTTGTAGAGTACTCAAGATCTTTTGTTGTTGGTGAAGATCGGTTAAGGGGAAGGGGTAGTTTACCAGCAAGGTTTTTTTTCAAGCGTATTTTCTATGGCAAACGATAACAGCCACAAATTCAAACACAATCAAATAATGTATCGTATACAGCCCTGAATTGTAGAGTTCTCAAGTCCTGTTGCTTTTGGTGAAGATCGGTTAAAGGAAAGGGGTAGTTTACCTGTACCGTTTTATGTTTTAACAAGGGTATTTCCTATGGCAAACGATAACAGCCGCAAATTCAAACAGAATCAAAAGATTATTTGCATACAGCCTTAAATTGTTGAGTTCTCAAGACCTATTGTTTTTGGTGAAGATCGGTTAAGGGAAAGGGGTAGTTTACCTGCAACGTTTTTTTAACAAGGGTATTTTCTATGGCAAACGATAACAGCCGCAAATTCAAACAGAATCCAATAATGTTTTGCATACAGCCCTGATTTGTAGAGTACTCAGGATCTGTTGTTTTTGGTGAAGATCGGTTAAGGGGAAGGGGTAGTTTACCAGCAACTTTTTTTTTCAAGCGTATTTTCTATGGCAAACGATAACAGCCACAAATTCAAACAGAATCAAATAATGTTTCGTATACAGCCCTAAATTCTAGAGTTCTCAAGACCTGTTGTTTTTGGTGAAGATCGGTTAAGGGAAAGGGGTAGTTTACCTGTAACGTTTTATGTTTTAACAAGGGTATTTCTTATGGCAAACGATAACAGCCGCAAATTCAAACAGAATCAAAAGATTATTTGCATACAGCACTAAATTGTGGAGTTCTCAAGACCTATTGTTTTTGGTGAAGATCGGTTAAGGGAAAGGGGTAGTTTACCAGCAACGTTTTTTTAACAAGGGTATTTTATATGGCAAACGATAACAGCCGCAAATTCAAACAGAATCAAATAATGTTTTGCATACAGTCCTGATTTGTAGAGTACTCAAGACCTTTTGTTTTTGGTGAAGATCGGTTAAGGGGAAGGGGTAGTTTACCTGCAACGTTCTTTTATCAAGCGTATTTTCTATGGCAAACGATAACTGCCGCAAATTCAAACAGAATCAAATAATTGTTTGCATACGTCCCTGAATTGTAGAGGTCTCAAGGACTTTCGATTTTGGTGAAGATCGGTTAAGGGGAAGGGGTAGTTTACCTGCAACCTTTTACGTTTTAACAAGAGTAAAGTACTTGAAATTTATTTAAACTTTTTCAAACAATGGTAATTGTTAAAAATAAAATAATTTTGTTGCCAGGCAATAAAACTAAAATTTTTTCATTTTAATGTAAATCTTGTATAAGAGAAAATATATCGCGCTTGGCAGGCGATATTAAGATTTAAATATAAATCTTAGAATATGGAAGTCATGTATGGTTCTCCATACCGATATTTTACTTCCATATTCCTTAAGGAATGGAAGTATGGTGATGGCAAAAAAAATCGTGTTCGAGATTATTGTAGATTCTGATTCTACTACACTCAAAACATGAAAAAAAGTCGTTTTCCGAAAAGTGTCTGTGTGTGTGTCTGTCTGTCTGTCTGTCTGTCTGTCTGTAGATTTTTTTTCTATGGCAAACGATAACAGCCGCAAATTCAAACAGAATCAAATAATTTTTTGCATAAAGGCCTGATTTGCAGAGTACTCGCGACCTATTCTTTTTGGTGAAGATCGGTTGAGGGAAAGGGGTAGTTTACCGGCAACGGTTTTTTTTTAGCAAGGGTTATTTTGTTTGTTTGGCAAACGATAACAGCCGCAAATTCAAACAGAATCAAATAATGTTTCGCATACAGCCCTGAATTGTAGAGTTCTCAAGATCTGCTGATTTTGGTGAAGATCGGTTAAGGGAAAGGGGTAGTTTACCTGTAACGTTTTATGTTTTAACAAGGGTATTTCCTATGGCAAACGATAACAGCCGCAAATTCAAACAGAATCAAAAGATTATTTGCATACAGCCCTAAATTGTAGAATTCTCAAGACCTGTTGTTTTTGGTGAAGATCGGTTGAGGGAAAGGGGTAGTTTACCTGCAACGTTTTTTTAACAAGGGTATTGTCTATGGCAAACGATAACAGCCGCAAATTCAAACAGAATCAAATAATGTTTTGCACACAGGCCTGGTTTGTAGAGTACTCAAGACATGTTGTTTTTGGTGAAGATCGGTTAAGGGAAAGGGGTAGTTTACCTGTAACGTTTTATGTTTTAACAAGGGTATTTCTTATGGCAAACGATAACAGCCGCAAATTCAAACAGAATCAAAAGATTATTTGCATACACCCCTAAATTGTAGAGTTCTCAAGACCTATTGTTTTTGGTGAAGATCGTTTGAGGGAAAGGGGTAGTTTACCTGCAACGTTTTTTTAACAAGGGTATTTTCTATGGCAAACGATAACAGCCGCAAATTCAAACAGAATCAAATAATGTTTTGCATACGTCCCTGAATTGTAGAGGTCTCAATGACTTTCGATTTTGGTGAAGATCGGTTAAGGGGAAGGGGTAGTTTACCTGCAACCTTTTACGTTTTAACAAGAGTAAAGTACTTGAAAATTTATTTAAACTTTTTGAAACAATGGTAATTGTTAAAAATAAAATAATTTTGTTGCCAGGCAATAAAATTATAATTTTTTCATTTTAATGTAATATAATATTTTTCATTTAATACAGCAATAAAAATGCAGGTAAGACACAGCCTGGCTGTTTGGCTGAAAATGATTTTAAATATAAATCTTAGAATATGGGAGTCATGTATGGTTCTTCATACCGATATTTTCTATGGTAAACGATAACAGCCGCAAATTCAAACAGAATCAAATGATGTTTTTGCATACAGCCCTGTATTGTAGAGTTCTCAATACCTTTTGGTGTTGGTGAAGAACGGTTAAGGAAAAGGGGTAGTTTACCTGCAACGTTTTATGTTTTATAAGGGTATTTTTTATGGCAAACGATAAGAGCTGAAAATTCAAACAGAATCAAATACGTTTTTGCATACAGCCCTGTTTCGTTGAGTACTAAAGACCTGTTGTTTTTGGTGAAGATCGGTTAAGGGAAAGGGGTAGTTTACCAGACACGTTTTTTGTTTTATCGAGGGTATTTTATATGGCAAATGATAACAGCCGCAAATTCAAACAGAATCATATAATATTTTGCATACAGCTCTGAAATGTAGAGTTATCAAGACCTGTTTGTTTTGGTGAAGATCGGTTAAGGGAATAGGGTTGTTTACCAGCAACATTTGATGTTTTATCAAGGGTAATTTTTTTTTTGACGACCGATAACTGCCGTACATTAAAACAGAATCAACTACTCTTCCGCATACCTTTTTGAATTATAGAGATCTCAAGGTCTTTTGATTTTGTTGAAGATCGGTTAAGGGAAGGCGGTAGTTTACCAGCAACGTTTTATGTTTTAACAATGGTATTTTTTTCTATGCCGAACGATAACTGCCGTAAATGCAAAGAGAATCAACTAATGTTTTGCATACAGCCCTGAATTGTAGATGTCTCATGATCTTTTGATTTTGGTAAAGATCGGTTAAGGGAAAGGGGTAGTTTACCTGCAACGTTTTATGTTTTAAAAGGGTATTTTCTATGGCAAACGATAACAGCCGCAAATACAAACATAATCAAATAATGTTTTGCACACTACCCTGAATTGTAGAGTTCTCAAGACCTTTTGTTTTTGGTGAAGATCGGTTAAGGGAAAGGGGTAGTTTACCGGCAACGTTTTATGTTTTAAAAGGGTATTTTCTATGGCAAACGATAAGAGCCGCAAATTGAAACAGAATCAAATGATTATTTGCATACAGCCCTGAATTGTAAAGTTCTCAAGACCTGTTGATTTTGGTGAAATCGGTTAAGGGAAAGGGGTAGTTTACCTGCTACGTTTTATGTTTTAAAAGGGTATTTTTTATAGCAACGATAAGAGTGGCAAATTCAAACAGAATCAAATCATTTTTTGCATACAGTCCTGGTTTTTAGAGTACTCACGATCTGTTGTTTTTGGTGAAGATCGGTTTAGGGAAAGGGGTAGTTTACCAGCAACGGTTTTTTTTTTAATCAAGGGTAATTGTTTTCTATGGCAAACGATAACAGCCGCAAATTCAAACAGAATCAACTACTCTTTTGCATACAGCCCTGAATTGTAGAGTTCTCAAGACCTATTGTTATTGGTGAAGATCGGTTAAGGGAAAGGGGTAGTTTACCAGACACGTTTTTTGTTTTACCAAGGGTATTTTATATGGCAAACGATAACAGCCGCAACTTCAAACAAAATCATATAATGTTTTGCATACTGCCCTGAATTGTAGAGGTCTCAAGACCTTTTGGTTTTGGTGAAAATCGGTTAAGGGAAAGGGGTAGTTTATCAGCAACGTTTTATGTTTTAAAAGGGTATTTTCTATGGCAAACGATAAGAGCCACAAATTCAAACAGAATCAAATACGTTTTTGCATACAGCCCTGATGTCTTGAGTTCTAAAGTCCTGTCGTTTTTGGTGAAGATCGGTTAAGGGAAAGGGGTAGTTTACCTGCAACCTTTTACGTTTTAACAAGAGTAAAGTACTTGAAAATTTATTTAAACTTTTTGAAACAATGGTAATTGTTAAAAATAAAATAATTTTGTTGCCAGGCAATAAAATTATAATTTTTTCATTTTAATGTAAATCATGTATATATTAGAAAATATATCGTGCTTGGCAGTCAAGAATATTTCAGATTATAAATCTTAGAATATGGAAGTCATGTATGGTTCTCCATACCGATATTTTACTTCCATGTTCCTTAAGGAAATGGAAGTATGGTGATGGCAAGAAAATCGTGTTCGAGATTATTGCAGAATATGATTGTACTACACTTAAAACATGAAAAAAAGTCATTTTACTTCCATATTCCTTAAGGAATGGAAGTATGGTGATGGCAAAAAAAATCGTGTTCGAGATTATTGCAGATTCTGATTCTACTACACTCAAAAAATGAAAAAAAGTCGTTTTCCGAAAAGTGTCTGTGTGTCTGTCTGTCTGTCTGTCTGTCTGTCTGTCTGTCTGTCTGTCTGTCTATCTGTCTGTCTGTCTGTCTATCTGTAGATTTTTTTCCTATGGCAAACGATAACTGCCGCAAATTCAAACAGAATCAAATAATTTTTTGCATGCAGGCCGGACTTGCAGAGTACTCGCGACCTTTTGTTTTTGGTGAAGATCGGTTGAGGGGAAGGGGTAGTTTACCTGCAACGGTTTTTTTTTAGCAAGGGTAATTTTGTTTGTTTGGCAAACGATAACAGCCGCAAATTCAAACAGAATCAAATAATGTTTCGCATACAGCCCTGAATTGTAGAGTTCTCAAGATCTGTTGATTTTGGTGAAGATCGGTTAAGGGAAAGGGGTACTTTACCAGTAACGTTTTATGTTTTAACAAGGGTATTTCCTATGGCAAACGATAACAGCCGCAAATTCAAACAGAATCAAAAGATTATTTGCATACAGCCCTAAATTATAGAGTTCTCAAGACCTATTGTTTTTGGTGAAGTTCGGTTGAGGGAAAGGGGTAGTTTACCTGCAACGTTTTTTTAACAAGGGTATTTTCTATGGCAAACGATAACAGCCGCAAATTCAAACAGAATCAAATAAAGTTTTGCATACAGTCCTGATTTGTAGAGTACTCAAGACCTTTTGTTTTTGGTGAAGATCGGTTAAGGGGAAGGGGTAGTTTAACTGCAACGTTTTTTTATCAAGCGTATTTTCTATGGCAAACGATAACAGCCGCAAATTCAAACAGAATCAAATAATTTTTTGCATACGTCCCTCAATTGTAGAGGTCTCAAGGACTTTCGATTTTGGTGAAGATCGGTTAAGGGGAAGGGGTAGTTTACCAGCAACCTTTTACGTTTTAACAAGAGTAAAGTACTTGAAAATTTATTTAAACTTTTTCAAACAATGGTTGGTTTATTGCCAAGCAATAAAATTAAAATTTTTTCATTTTAATGTAAATCATGTATAAGAGAAAATATATCGCGCTTGGCAGGCGATATTAAGATTTAAATATAAATCTTAGAATATGGAAGTCATGTATGGTTCTCCATACCGATATTTTCTAAAAGTGTCTGTGTGTGTCTGTCGGTAGATTTTTTTTCTATGGCAAACGATAACTGCCGCAAATTCAAACAGAATCAAATAACTTTTTGCATACAGCCCTGATTTGTAGAGTACTCACTACCTGTTGTTTTTGGTGAAGATCGGTTGAGGGAAAGGGGTAGTTTACCTGCAACGGTTTTTTTATCAAGGGAAATTTTTTTTTTTGGCAAACGATAACAGCCGCAAATTCAAACAGAATTAAATAATGTTTCGTATACAGCCCTGAATTGTAGAGTTCTCAAGACGTATTGTTTTTGGTGAAGATCGGTTAAGGGAAAGGGGTAGTTTACCTGCTACGTTTTATGTTTTAACAAGGGTGTTTCCTATGGCAAACAATGACAGCCGCAAATTCAAACAGAATCAAAAGATTATTTGCATACAGACCTAAATTGTAGATTTCTTAAGACCTGTTGTTTTTGGTTAAGATCGGTTAAGGGAAAGGGGTAGTTTACCAGGAACGTTTTTTTAACAAGGGTATTTTCTATGGCAAACGATAACAGCCGCAAATTCAAACAGAATCAAATAATTTTTTGTATAAAGCCCTGATTTGTAGAGTACTCAAGACTTATTGTTTTTGGTGAAGATCGGTTAAGGGGAAGGGGTAGTTTACAAGCAACCTTTTACGTTTTAACAAGAGTAAAGTACTTGAAAATTCATTTAAACTTTTGGAACAATGGTAATTGTTAAAAATAAAATAATTTTGTTGCCAGGCAATAAAATTATAATTTTTTCATTTTAATGTAAATCTGTACATAGTATAAAGTAAAGTCGGGCCGTATTCTCTCTGTGTTTGAAATCGCTAATCTCAGGAAGTACTGAACGGATTTTATTCAAGTTTTCGCCAATAGATAGATTGTCTATCGAGGAACATTTATGTTTATAATTAATACATATATGTTGTACATTAGCTTAGCTATCACGGTTTATGTCAAGTAAGTGGTATAGTTTACATCTTATATATAAAAATGAATGTTTCTTTGTTTGTCCCGTATGCGTTCCTGTACCACTCGTCCGATTGCGATGAAACTTCGGTGAGTTGTGCGCACGTCCGCGAAGGTTTCTTCCACATCTCCTCCTAAACCGCTGTACCGATTTCAACCAAACTTGGCACAAATATTTTACGCAATGGGAGAACCAACATAGGATAGGTGTTTTTTTCTATGGGATCCTTTTCGGGGTTCTTTGGGGTCTTCCACAACGCCTCCTAAACCACTGGACCGATTTCAACCAAACTTGGCACAAATATTTTACGCAAAGGGAGAACCAACATAGGACAAGTTTTTTTTTTTCGATACGATCCTTTGGGGGGTCCTCTGGGGTCTTCCACGCCTCCACCTAAACCATTGGACCGATTTCAACCAAACTTGGCACAAATATTTTACGCAACGGGAGAACCAACATAGGACAGGTGTTTTTTCGATACGATCCTCTGGGGGGTCCTTTGCGGTGTTAAAAAACTATTCGATCTGGTTACTATGGCAACCCAATAGAATAGATTCTGTTCTAAATATATTATCGCATTCAATTGAAGACCACGCGAACGAAGTTGTGGGCAACAGCTATTTATTTTTAAGAAGCCTACTTTAATTAAACTTTATTAATTAAACTAACATTTTCATTACGTACAACGTGAAACTCCGTAGCGAAGCACGGGTATTCTGCTAGTCATTTATAAGAGAAAATATATCGTGCGTGGCAGGCAACCATATCTCAGTTATGTACTGTTTACGTTTCCATTTTATTATTATCACTACCGCAATAAAAAGGCAGGGAAGACACACACACACACACACACACACACACACACACACACACACACACACACACACACACACACACACACACACACACACACACACACACACACACACACACACACACACACACACACACACACACACACACACACACACACACACACACACACACACACACACACACACACACACACACACACACACACACACACACACACACACACACACACACACACACACACACACACACACACACACACACACACACACACACACACACACACACACACACACACATGCGCGCGCGCGCGCGCGCACACACACACACACACACAATTCGCGTTATTTCTGGCCTCATTCACGTTTATTTTCTTACATTTGCACGGTTTTTAAATGGAAAGTGCCGAACCCATACCAACATAACGCATGCAAGCCGAAAAAGTGTCCAGCGTGGATAGCGATTTGCTTCCTGTGGATCGCTGGGCAGTGTAACTGCACGTGTTTACAGAGGAACGATTCATAGACAGACTTTTCGTCTTTAGGGAATGAACCCTCTGCAAGATGCTGAGGGTCCATGAGTGACTTCGGAGCGCTCCTTCTTTTCCTTTTTGTTGCCGATATTTGGCCATAGTCCAATGTTTTCTACAAAACCAGACGTTTCGGCAATGCCATCGACTTCCATCATCAGTGAAAATCGAGTGCGATAACGTGAGGTGGTATACGTTAGTGACCACAGTACTGTGGTTAAGGCTGAAGCAGTAAGTAGAAAGAAGTAGTTTCTATGGTAATATTTCATTTCGAAAATGATTTTAAATATAAATCTTAGAATATGGAAGTCGTGTATGGTTCTCCATACCGATATTGTCTATGGTAAACGATAACAGCCGCAAATTCAAACAGAATCAAATGATGTTTTGCATACAGCCCTGTATTGTAGAGTTCTCAATACCTATAGGTGTTGGTGAAGATCGGTTAAGGAAAAGGGGTAGTTTACCGGCAACGTTTTACGTTTTATAAGGGTAATTTATATGGCAAACGATAAGAGCCGCAAATTCAAACAGAATCAAATACGTTTTTGCATACAGCCCTGTTTTGTTGAGTACTAAAGACCTATTGTTTTTGGTGAAAATCGGTTAAGGGAAAGGGGTAGTTTACTAGACACGTTTTTTGTTTTATTAAGTGTATTTTATATGGCAAATGATAAAAGCCGCAAATTCAAACAGAATCATATAATATTTTGCATACAGCCCTGAAATGTAGAGTTATCAAGACCTGTTTGTTTTGGTGAAGATCGGTTAAGGGAATAGGGTTGTTTACCAGCAACATTTTATGTTTTATCAAGGGTAATTTTTTTTTTGACTAACGATAACTGCCGTACATTAAAACAGAATCAACTACTCTTCTGCATACCTTTTTGAATTATACAGAACTCAAGGTCTGTTGATTTTGTTGAAGATCGGTTAAGGGAAAGGGGTATTTTACCTGCAATGTTTTATGTTTTAACAATGGTATTTTTTTCTATGACGAACGATAACTGCCGTAAATTCAAAGAGCATCAACTAATGTTTTGCATACAGCCCTCAATTGTAGAGTTCTCAAAATCTGTTGATTTTGGTAAAGATCGGTTAAGGGAAAGGGGTAGTTTACCAGCAACGTTTTATGTTTTAAAAGGGTATTTTATATGGCAAACGATAACAGCCACAAATACAAACATAATCAAATAATTGTTTGCATACAAGCCTCATTTGTAGAGTACCTAAGACCTGTCATTTTTGGTGAAGATCGGTTAAGGGAAAGGGGTAGTTTACCTGCAACAGTTTTTTATCAACTGTAATTTTTTCCTATGGCAAACGATAACAGCCGCAAATTCAAACAGAATCAAATGATGTTTTGCATACAGCCGTGTATTGTAGAGTTCTCAATACGTATTGGTGTTGGTGAAGATCGGTTAAGGGAAAGGGGTAGTTTACCAGCAACATTTTATGTTTTAACAAGGGTAATTTTTTATATGACGAGCGATAACTGCCGTAAATTCAAACAGAATCAACTAGGTTTTTGCATACCTTTTTGAACTAAAGAGAACTCAAGGTCTGTTGATTTTGTTGAAGATCGGTTAAGGGAAGGGGTAGTTTATCAGCACCTTTTACGTTTTAACAAGAGTAAAGTACTTGAAAATTCATTTAAACTTTTGGAACAATGGTAATTGTTAAAAATAAAATAATTTTGTTGCCAGGCAATAAAATTATAATTTTTTCATTTTAATGTAAATCTGTACATAGTATAAAGTAAAGTCGGGCCGTATTCTCTCTGTGTTTGAAATCGCTAATCTCAGGAAGTACTGAACGGATTTTATTCAAGTTTTCGCCAATAGATAGATTGTCTATCGAGGAACATTTATGTTTATAATTAATACATATATGTTGTACATTAGCTTAGCTATCACGGTTTATGTCAAGTAAGTGGTATAGTTTACATCTTATATATAAAAATGAATGTTTCTTTGTTTGTCCCGTATGCGTTCCTGTACCACTCGTCCGATTGCGATGAAACTTCGGTGAGTTGTGCGCACGTCCGCGAAGGTTTCTTCCACATCTCCTCCTAAACCGCTGTACCGATTTCAACCAAACTTGGCACAAATATTTTACGCAATGGGAGAACCAACATAGGATAGGTGTTTTTTTCTATGGGATCCTTTTCGGGGTTCTTTGGGGTCTTCCACAACGCCTCCTAAACCACTGGACCGATTTCAACCAAACTTGGCACAAATATTTTACGCAAAGGGAGAACCAACATAGGACAAGTTTTTTTTTTTCGATACGATCCTTTGGGGGGTCCTCTGGGGTCTTCCACGCCTCCACCTAAACCATTGGACCGATTTCAACCAAACTTGGCACAAATATTTTACGCAACGGGAGAACCAACATAGGACAGGTGTTTTTTCGATACGATCCTCTGGGGGGTCCTTTGCGGTGTTAAAAAACTATTCGATCTGGTTACTATGGCAACCCAATAGAATAGATTCTGTTCTAAATATATTATCGCATTCAATTGAAGACCACGCGAACGAAGTTGTGGGCAACAGCTATTTATTTTTAAGAAGCCTACTTTAATTAAACTTTATTAATTAAACTAACATTTTCATTACGTACAACGTGAAACTCCGTAGCGAAGCACGGGTATTCTGCTAGTCATTTATAAGAGAAAATATATCGTGCGTGGCAGGCAACCATATCTCAGTTATGTACTGTTTACGTTTCCATTTTATTATTATCACTACCGCAATAAAAAGGCAGGGAAGACACACACACACACACACACACACACACACACACACACACACACACACACACACACACACACACACACACACACACACACACACACACACACACACACACACACACACACACACACACACACACACACACACACACACACACACACACACACACACATGCGCGCGCGCGCGCACACACACACACACACACACACACACGCACACACACACACAATTCGCGTTATTTCTGGCCTCATTCACGTTTATTTTCTTACATTTGCACGGTTTTTAAATGGAAAGTGCCGAACCCATACCAACATAACGCATGCAAGCCGAAAAAGTGTCCAGCGTGGATAGCGATTTGCTTCCTGTGGATCGCTGGGCAGTGTAACTGCACGTGTTTACAGAGGAACGATTCATAGACAGACTTTTCGTCTTTAGGGAATGAACCCTCTGCAAGATGCTGAGGGTCCATGAGTGACTTCGGAGCGCTCCTTCTTTTCCTTTTTGTTGCCGATATTTGGCCATAGTCCAATGTTTTCTACAAAACCAGACGTTTCGGCAATGCCATCGACTTCCATCATCAGTGAAAATCGAGTGCGATAACGTGAGGTGGTATACGTTAGTGACCACAGTACTGTGGTTAAGGCTGAAGCAGTAAGTAGAAAGAAGTAGTTTCTATGGTAATATTTCATTTCGAAAATGATTTTAAATATAAATCTTAGAATATGGAAGTCGTGTATGGTTCTCCATACCGATATTGTCTATGGTAAACGATAACAGCCGCAAATTCAAACAGAATCAAATGATGTTTTGCATACAGCCCTGTATTGTAGAGTTCTCAATACCTATAGGTGTTGGTGAAGATCGGTTAAGGAAAAGGGGTAGTTTACCGGCAACGTTTTACGTTTTATAAGGGTAATTTATATGGCAAACGATAAGAGCCGCAAATTCAAACAGAATCAAATACGTTTTTGCATACAGCCCTGTTTTGTTGAGTACTAAAGACCTATTGTTTTTGGTGAAAATCGGTTAAGGGAAAGGGGTAGTTTACTAGACACGTTTTTTGTTTTATTAAGTGTATTTTATATGGCAAATGATAAAAGCCGCAAATTCAAACAGAATCATATAATATTTTGCATACAGCCCTGAAATGTAGAGTTATCAAGACCTGTTTGTTTTGGTGAAGATCGGTTAAGGGAATAGGGTTGTTTACCAGCAACATTTTATGTTTTATCAAGGGTAATTTTTTTTTTGACTAACGATAACTGCCGTACATTAAAACAGAATCAACTACTCTTCTGCATACCTTTTTGAATTATACAGAACTCAAGGTCTGTTGATTTTGTTGAAGATCGGTTAAGGGAAAGGGGTATTTTACCTGCAACGTTTTATGTTTTAACAATGGTATTTTTTTCTATGACGAACGATAACTGCCGTAAATTCAAAGAGCATCAACTAATGTTTTGCATACAGCCCTCAATTGTAGAGTTCTCAAAATCTGTTGATTTTGGTAAAGATCGGTTAAGGGAAAGGGGTAGTTTACCAGCAACGTTTTATGTTTTAAAAGGGTATTTTATATGGCAAACGATAACAGCCACAAATACAAACATAATCAAATAATTGTTTGCATACAGGCCTCATTTGTAGAGTACCTAAGACCTGTCATTTTTGGTGAAGATCGGTTAAGGGAAAGGGGTAGTTTACCTGCAACAGTTTTTTATCAACTGTAATTTTTTCCTATGGCAAACGATAACAGCCGCAAATTCAAACAGAATCAAATGATGTTTTGCATACAGCCGTGTATTGTAGAGTTCTCAATACGTATTGGTGTTGGTGAAGATCGGTTAAGGGAAAGGGGTAGTTTACCAGCAACATTTTATGTTTTAACAAGGGTAATTTTTTATATGACGAGCGATAACTGCCGTAAATTCAAACAGAATCAACTAGGTTTTTGCATACCTTTTTGAACTAAAGAGAACTCAAGGTCTGTTGATTTTGTTGAAGATCGGTTAAGGGAAGGGGTAGTTTATCAGCAACGTTTTATGTTTTAAAAAGAGTAATTTTTTTATGACGAACGATAACTGCCGAAAATTCAATGAGAATCAAATAATTTTTTGCACCCCTTGAGTTGCAGAGAGCTCAAGGTCTATTGATTTTGGTGAAGATCGGTTATGGGAAAGGGGTAGTTTACCTGCAACATTTTATGTTGTAACAAGAGAAATGTTTCCATGACGAACGATAACTGCCGCACATTCAAACAGAATCAAATATTTTTTTGCAAGCTTCCCTGAATTGTAGAGGACGGAAGGTCTGTTGATTTTGGAGAAGATCGGTTGAGAGAAAGGGGTAGTTTACTTGAAACATTTTATGATTTAACAAGAGTAAAGTACTTAATTTTTATAAATAAAGTATCCTGATAAGAAGCTCATAGTAATCCACTGTAGAAACGTAGATGAAATATCTATAAATGAAGAAGTTAGGTGAACGGGGTGGGGGTAATTTTCTATTTTTAAAAATTATAGTTGAAGGTGGAGGGGAGAATTTTTATATGTGTACTACGTTATCGGCAACAAAGAAGTAGTTTTTTCTTAAAATTGCTTCCCGGGCTCTTTAGCCGTAAGTCTGTTTTCTGCAAAACCAGACTTTTCGGCAGTGCCATCGTCGGTGAAAATCGAGTGCGAAAACGTGAGGTGGTGGTGGTATACGTTAGTGAGCACAGTACTGTGGTTAATGCTGAAGCAATAAGTAGAAAGACGTAGTTTCTATGGAAATATTTCATTTCGAATATGATTTTAAATATAAATCTTAGAACATGGAAGTCATGTATGGTTCTCCATACCGATATTTTACTTCCATGTTCCTTAAGGAAATGGAAGTGTGGTGATGGCAAAAAAAATCGTGTTCGAGATTATTGCAGATTCTGATTGTACTACACTCAAAACATGAAAAAAGTCGTTTTCCAAAAGTGTCTGTCTGTGTGTCTGTGTGTGTGTGTCTTAGATTTTTTTCTATGGCAAACGATAACAGCCGCAAATTCAAACAGAATCAAATAATTTTTTGCATACAACCCTGATTTGTACAGTACTCACGACCTATTGTTTTTGGTGAAGATCGGTTGAGGGGAAGGGGTAGTTTACCGGCAACAGTTTTTTTTTATCAAGGGTAATTTTGTTTGTTTGATAACAGCCGCAAATTCAAACAGAATCAAATAATGTTTCGCATACAGCCCTGAAATGTAGAGTTCTCAAGATCTGTTGATTTTGGTAAAGATCGGTTAAGGAAAAGGGGTAGTTTACCAGCAAAGTTTTATGTTTTAAAAGGGTATTTTCTATGGCAAACGATAACAGCCGCAAATACAAACATAATCAAATAATTGTTTGCATACAGGCCTAACTTGTAGAGTACCTAAGACCTGTCGTTTTTGGTGAAGATCGGTTAAGCGAAAGGGGTAGTTTACCTGCAACAGTTTTTTATCAACTGTAATTTTTTTCTATGGCAAACGATAACAGCCGCAAATTCAAACAGTATCAAATGATGTTTTGCATACAGCCCTGTATTGTAGAGTTCTCAATACGTATTGGTGTTGGTGAAGATCGGTTAAGGGAAAGGGGTAGTTTACCAGCAACATTTTATGTTTTAACAAGGGTAATTTTTTATATGACGAGCGATAACTGCCGTAAATTCAAACAGAATCAACTAGGTTTTTGCATACCTTTTTGAACTAAAGAGAACTCAAGGTCTGTTGATTTTGTTGAAGATCGGTTATGGGAAGGGGTAGTTTATCAACAACGTTTTATGTTTTAAAAAGAGTAATTTTTTTATGACGAACGATAACTGCCGAAAATTCAATGAGAATCAAATAATTTTTTGCACCCCCTGAGTTGCAGAGAGCTCAAGGTCTATTGATTTTGGTGAAAATCGGTTAAGGGAAAGGGGTAGTTTACCTGCAACATTTTATGTTGTAACAAGAGAAATGTTTCCATGACGAACGATAACTGCCGCACTTTCAAACAGAATCAAATATTTTTTTGCATGCTTCCCTGAATTGTAGAGGACGGAAGGTCTGTTGATTTTGGAGAAGACAGGTTCAAAGAAAGGGGTAGTTTACCAGAAACATTTTATGATTTAACAAGAGTAAAGTACTTAATTTTTATAAATAAAGGATCCTGATAAGAAGCTCATAGTAATCCACTGTAGAAACGTAGATGAAATATCTATAAATGAAGAAGTTAGGTGAACGGGGTGGGGGTAATTTTCTATTATTAAAAATTATAGTTGAAGGTGGAGGGGAGAATTTTTATATGTGTACTACGTTATCGGCAACAAAGAAGTAGTTTTTTCTTAAAATTGCTTCCCGGGCTTAGCCGTAGTCTAATGTTTTCTGCAAAACCAGACTTTTCGGCAGTGTCATCGACTGCCATCATCGGTGAAAATCGAGTGCGAAAACGTGAGGTGGTGGTGGTATACGTTAGTGAGCACAGTACTGTGGTTAATGCTGAAGCAATAAGTAGAAAGACGTAGTTTCTATGGAAATATTTCATTTCGAATATGATTTTAAATATAAATCTTAGAACATGGAAGTCATGTATGGTTCTCCATACCGATATTTTACTTCCATGTTCCTTAAGGAAATGGAAGTATGGTGATGGCAAGAAAATCGTGTTCGAGATTATTGCAGATTCTGATAGTACTACACTCAAAACATGAAAAAAGTCGTTTTCCAAAAAGTGTCTGTCTGTGTGTGTGTGTGTCTGTCTGTCTGTCTTAGATTTTTTTTTATGACAAACGATAACAGCCGCAAATTCAAACAGAATCAAATAATGTTTCGCATACAGCCCTAAATTGTAGAGTTCTCAAGATCTGTTGATTTTGGTAAAGATCGGTTAAGGGAAAGGGGTAGTTTACCAGCAACGTTTTATGTTTTAAAAGGGTATTTTATATGGCAAACGATAACAGCCGCAAATACAAACATAATCAAATAAAGTTTTGCATACTGCCCTCAATTGTAGAGTTCTCAAGACCTTTTGTTTTTGGTGAAGATCGGTTAAGGGAAAGGGGTAGTTTACCGGCAACGTTTTATGTTTTAAAAGGGTATTTTCTATGGCAAACGATAAGAGCCGCAAATTCAAACAGAATCAAATACGTTTTTGCATACAGCCCTGATGTCTTGAGTACTAAAGTCCTATTGTTTTCGCTGAAGATCGTTTAAGGGAAAGGGGTAGTTTACCGGCCACGTTTTTTGTTTTATCAAGGGTATTTTGTATGGCAAACGATAACAGCAGCAAATTTAAACAAAATCATATAATATTTTACGTACAGCCCTGAAAGGTACAATTCTCAAGACCTGTCGTTTTTGGTGAAGATCGGTTAAGGAAAAGGGGTAGTTTACCTGCAACGGTTTTTTATCAAGGGTAATTTTTTCTTCCATATTCCTTAAGGAATGGAAGTATGGTGATGGCAAAAAAAATCGTGTTCGAGATTATTGCAGATTCTGATTCTACTACACTCAAAACATGAAAAAAAGTCGTTTTCCGAAAAGTGTCTGTGTGTCTATCTGTCTGTCTGTCTGTCTATAGATTTTTTTCTATGGCAAATGATAACAGCAGCAAATTCAAACAGAATCAAATAATTTTTTGCATACAGCCCTGATTTGCAGATTACTCGCGACCTATTGTTTTTGGTGAAGATCGGTTGAGGGAAAGGGGTAGTTTACCGGCAACGGTTTTTTTTTAGCAAGGGTTATTTTGTTTGTTTGGCAAACGATAACAGCCGCAAATTCAAACAGAATCAAATAATGTTTCGCATACAGCCCTGAATTGTAGAGTTCTCAAGATCTGCTGATTTTGGTGAAGATCGGTTAAGGGAAAGGGGTAGTTTACCAGTAACGTTTTTTGTTTTAACAAGGGTATTTCCTATGGCAAACGATAACAGCCGCAAATTCAAACAGAATCAAAAGATTATTTGCATACAGCCCTAAATTGTAGAGTTCTCAAGACCTTTTGTTTTTGGTGAAGATCGGTTGAGGGAAAGGGGTAGTTTACCGGCAACGTTTTTTTAACAAGGGTATTTTCTATGGCAAACGATAACAGCCGCAAATTCAAACAGAATCAAATAATGTTTTGCACACAGCCCTGATTTGTAGAGTACTCAAGACCTTTTGTTTTTGGTGAAGATCGGTTAAGGGAAAGGGGTAGTTTACCTGTAACGTTTTATGTTTTAACAATGGTATTTCTTATGGCAAACGATAACAGCCGTAAATTCAAACAGAATCAAAAGATTATTTGCATACACCCCTAAATTGTAGAGTTCTCAAGACCTATTGTTTTTGGTGAAGATCGTTTGAGGGAAAGGGGTAGTTTACCTGCAACGTTTTTTTAACAAGGGTATTTTCTATGGCAAACGATAACAGCCGCAAATTCAAACAGAATCAAATATTTTTTTGCATACATCCCTGAATTGTAGAGGTCTCAATGACTTTCGATTTTGGTGAAGATCGGTTAAGGGGAAGGGGTAGTTTACCTGCAACCTTTTACGTTTTAACAAGAGTAAAGTACTTGAAAATTTATTTAAACTTTTTGAAACAATGGTAATTGTTAAAAATAAAATAATTTTGTTGCCAGGCAATAAAATTATAATTTTTTCATTTTAATGTAATATAATATTTTTCATTTAATACAGCAATAAAAAGGCAGGTAAGACACAGCCTTCCTGTTTGGCTGAAAATGATTTTAAATATAAATCTTAGAATATGGAAGTCATGTATAGTTCTCCATACCGATATTTTCTATGGTAAACGATAACAGCCGCAAATTCAAACAGAATCAAATGATGTTTTGCATACAGCCCTGTATTGTAGAGTTCTCAATACCTTTTGGTGTTGGTGAAGAACGGTTAAGGAAAAGGGGTAGTTTACCTGCAACGTTTTATGTTTTATAAGGGTATTTTCTATGGCAAACGATAAGAGCCGAAAATTCAAACAGAATCAAATACGTTTTTGCATACAGCCCTGTTTCGTTGAGTACTAAAGACCTGTTGTTTTTGGTGAAGATCGGTTAAGGGAAAGGGGTAGTTTACCAGACACGTTTTTTGTTTTATCGAGGGTATTTTATATGGCAAATGATATCAGCCGCAAATTCAAACAGAATCATATAATATTTTGCATACAGCCCTGAAATGTAGAGTTATCAAGACCTGTTTGTTTTGGTGATGATCGGTTAAGGGAATAGGGTTGTTTACCAGCAACATTTGATGTTTTATCAAGGGTAATTTTTTTTTTGACGACCGATAACTGCCGTACATTAAAACAGAATCAACTACTCTTCCGCATACCTTTTTGAATTATAGAGATCTCAAGGTCTTTTGATTTTGTTGAAGATCGGTTAAGGGAAGGCGGTAGTTTACCAGCAACGTTTTATGTTTTAACAATGGTATTTTTTTCTATGCCGAACGATAACTGCCGTAAATGCAAAGAGAATCAACTAATGTTTTGCATACAGCCCTGAATTGTATAGGTCTCATGATCTTTTGATTTTGGTAAAGATCGGTTAAGGGAAAGGGGTAGTTTACCAGCAACGTTTTATGTTTTAAAAGGGTATTTTCTATGGCAAACGATAACAGCCGCAAATACAAACATAATCAAACAATGTTTTGCACACTACCCTGAATTATAGAGTTCTCAAGACCTTTTGTTTTTGGTGAAGATCGGTTAAGGGAAAGGGGTAGTTTACCGGCAACGTTTTATGTTTTAAAAGGGTATTTTCTATGGCAAACGATAAGAGCCGCAAATTGAAACAGAATCAAATGATTATTTGCATACAGCCCTGAATTGTAAAGTTCTCAAGACCTGTTGATTTGGTGAAGATCGGTTAAGGGAAAGGGGTAGTTTACCAGCTACGTTTTATGTTTTAAAAGGGTATTTTCTATGGCAAACGATAACAGCCGCAAATACAAACATAATCAAATAATGTTTTGCATACTGCCCTGTGTTACAGAGTTCTCACGACATTTCGTTTTTGGTGAAGATCGGTTAAGGTAAAGGGGTAGTTTACCGGCAACGTTTTATGTTTTAAAAGGGTATTTTTTATAGCAAACGATAAGAGTCGCAAATTCAAACAGAATCAAATCATTTTTTGCATACAGCTCTGGTTTGTAGAGTACTCACGACCTCTTGTTTCTGGTGAAGATCGGTTGAGGGAAAGGGGTAGTTTACTTGCAAAGGTTTTTTTTAAATCAAGGGTAATTGTTTTCTATGGCAAACGATAACAGCCGCAAATTCAAACAGAATCAACTACCCTTTTGCATACTGCCCTGAATTGTAGAGTTCTCAAGATCTGTTGTTTTCGGTGAAGATCGGTTAAGGGAAAGGGGTAGTTTACCGGCAACGTTTTATGTTTAAAAGGGTATTTTCTATGGCAAACGATAAGAGCCGCAAATTCAAACAGAATCATATACGTTTTTGCATACAGCCTTGATTTCTTGAGTACTAAAGTCCTATTGTTTTCGCTGAAGATCGTTTAAGGGAAAGGGGTAGTTTACCGGCCACGTTTTTTGTTTTATCAAGGGTATTTTGTATGGCAAACGATAACAGCCGTAAATTCAAACAGAATCAAATGATGTTTTGCATACAGCCCTGTATTGTAGAGTTCTCAATACCTGTTGGTGTTGGTGAAGATCGGTTAAGGAAAAGGGGTAGTTTACCTGCAACGTTTTATGTTTTATAAGGGTATTTCCTATGGCAAACGATAAGAGCCGCAAATTCAAACAGAATCATATAATATTTTGCATGCAGCCCTGAAATATAGAGGTATCAAGACCTGTTGGTTTTGGTGAAGATCGGTTAAGGGAATAGGGTTGTTTACCAGCAACATTTTATGTTTAATCAAGGGTAATTTTTTTTTTGACGAACGATAACTGCCGTACATTAAAACAGAATCAACTACTCTTCTGCATACCTTTTTGAATTATACAGAACGCAAGGTCTGTTGATTTTGTTGAAGATCGGTTGAGGGAATGCGGTAGTTTACCTGCAACGTTTTATGTTTTAACAATGGTATTTTTTTTTATGACGAACGATAACTGCCGTAAATTCAACGAGAATCAACTAATGTTTTGCATACTGTCCTCAATTGTAGAGTTCTCAAGATCTGTTGATTTTGGTAATGATCGGTTAAGGGAAAGGGGTAGTGTACCAGCAACGTTTTATGTTTTAAAAGGGTATTTCCTATGGCTAACGATAACAGCCGCAAATACAAACATAATCAAATAATTGTTTGCATACAGTCCTGATTTGTAGAGTACCTACGACCGGTCGTTTTTGGTGAAGATCGGTTAAGGGAAGGGGTAGTTTACCGGCCACAGTTTTTTATCAGCTGTAATTTTTTCCTATGGCAAACGATAACAGCCGCAAATTCAAACAGAATCAAATGATGTTTTGCATACAACCCTGTATTGTAGAGTTCTCAATACCTATTGGTGTTGGTGAAGATCGGTTAAGGGAAAGGGGTAGTTTACCAGCAACATTTTATGTTTTAACAAGGGTAATTTTTTATATGACGAGCGATAACTGCCGTAAATTCAAACAGAATCAACTAGGTTTTTGCATACCTTTTTGAACTAAAGAGAACTCAAGGTCTGTTGATTTTGTTGAAGATCGGTTAAGGGAAGGGGTAGTTTATCAGCAACGTTTTATGTTTTAAAAAGAGTAATTTTTTTATGACGAACGATAACTGCCGAAAATTCAATGAGAATCAAATAATTTTTTGCACCCCCTGAGTTGCAGAGAGCTTCATGTCTATTGATTTTGGTGAAGATCGGTTATGGGAAAGGGGTAGTTTACCTGCAACATTTTATGTTGTAACAAGAGAAATGTTTCCATGACGAACGATAACTGCCGCACATTCAAACAGAATCAAATATTTTTTTGCATGCTTCCCTGAATTGTAGAGGACGGAAGGTCTGTTGATTTTGGAGAAGATCGGTTAAGGGAAAAAGGTAGTTTACCTGCAACGTTTTATGTTTTAACACAGGTTATTTTTTCTATGACGAACGATAACTGCCGTAAATTCAAAGAGAATCAACTAATGTTTTGCATACAGCCCTAAATTGTAGAGTTCTCAAAACTTTTTGTTTTTGGTGAAGATTGGTTAATGGAATAGGGTAGTTTACCTGGAACGTTTTACGTTTTATCAAAGGTGTTTTATATGGCAAACGATAGCAGCCGCAAATTCAAAGAGAATCAAATAATTGTTTGCATACAGGCCTGAATTGTAGAGTACCTAAGACCTGTCGTTTTTGGTGAAGATCGGTTAAGGGAAAGGGGTAATTTACCTGCAAAAGTTTTTTATCAACTGTAATTCTTTTCTATGGCAAACGATATCAGCCGCAAATTCAAACATAATCAAATGATGTTTTACATACAGCCCTGTATTGTAGAGTTCTCAATACGTATTGGTGTTGGTGAAGATCGGTTAATGGGAAGGGGTAGTTTACCAGCAACATTTTATGTTTTAACAAGGGTAAAGTACTTAATTTTTATAAATAAAGTATCCTGATAAGAAGCTCATAGTAATCCACTGTAGAAACGTAGATGAAATATCTATAAATGAAGAAGTTAGGTGAACGGAGTGGGGGTAATTTTCTATTATTAAAAATTATAGTTGAAGGTGGAGGGGAGAATTTTTATATGTGTACTACGTTATCGGCAACAAAGAAGTAGTTTTTTGTTAAAATTGCTTCCCGGGCTCTTTAGCCGTAGTCCAATGTTTTCTGCAAAACCAGACTTTTCGGCAGTGCCATCGACTGCCATCATCGGTGAAAATCGAGTGCGAAAACGTGAGGTGGTGGTGGTATACGTTAGTGAGCACAGTACTGTGGTTAATGCTGAAGCAATAAGTAGAAAGACGTAGTTTCTATGGAAATATTTCATTTCGAATATGATTTTAAATATAAATCTTAGAACATGGAAGTCATGTATGGTTCTCCATACCGATATTTTACTTCCATGTTCCTTAAGGAAATGGAAGTATGGTGATGGCAAAAAAAATCGTGTTCGAGATTATTGCAGATTCTGATTGTACTACACTCAAAACATGAAAAAAAGTCGTTTTCCAAAAAGTGCTTCTCTGTGTGTGTCTGTCTGTCTGTCTTAGATTTTTTCCTATGACAAACGATAACAGCCGCAAATTCAAACAGAATCAAATAATTTTTTGCATACCGCCCTGATTTGTAGAATACTCACGACCTTTTGTTTTTGGTGAAGATCGGTTGAGGGGAAGGGGTAGTTTACCAGCAACAGTTTTTTTTATCAAGGGTAATTTTGTTTGTTTGGCAAACGATAACAGCCGCAAATTCAGACGGAATCAAATAATGTTTCGCATACAGCCCTGAATTGTGGAGTTCTCAAGATCTGTTGATTTTGGTAAAGATCGGTTAAGGGGAAGGGGTAGTTTACCAGCAACGTTTTATGTTTTAAAAGGGTATTTTTTATGGCAAACGATAACAGCCGCAAATACAAACATAATCAAATAATGTTTTGCATACTGCCCTGAATTGTAGAGTTCTCAAAACCTTTTGTTTTTGGTGAAGATCGGTTAAGGGTAAGGGGTAGTTTACCAGCAACGTTTTATGTTTTAAAAGGGTATTTTCTATGGCAAACGATAAGAGCCGCAAATTGAAACAGAATCAAATGATTATTTGCATACAGCCCTGAATTGTAGTGTTCTCAAGACCTATTGATTTTGGTGAAGATCGGTTAAGGGAAAGGGGTAGTTTACCGGCTACGTTTTATGTTTTCAAAGGGTATTTTTTATGGCAAACGATAGGAGTCGCAATTCAAACAGAATCAAATCATTTTTTGCATACTGTCCTGGTTTTTAGAGTGCTCACGACCTATTGTTTTTGGTGAAGATTGGTTGAGAGAAAGGGGTAGTTTACCAGCAACGGTTTTTTAAAATCAAGGGAAATTGTTTTCTATGCCAAACGATAACAGCCGCAAATTCAAACAGAATCAACTACTCTTTTTCATGCAGCCCTGAATTGTAGAGTTCTCAAGATCTGTTGTTTTTGGTGAAGATCGGTTAAGGGAAAGGGGTAGTTTACAGGCAACGTTTTATGTTTTAAAAGGGTATTTTTTATGGCAAACGATAACAGCCGCAAATTCAAACAAAATCATATAATGTTTTGCATACTGCCCTGAATTGTAGAGTTCTCAAGACCTTTTGGTTTTGGTGAAAATCGGTTAAGGGAAAGGGGTAGTTTACCAGCAACGTTTTATGTTTTAAAAGGGTATTTTGTATGGCAAAAGATAAGAGCCGCAAATTCAAACAGAATCAAATACGTTTTTGCATACAGCCCTGATTTCTTGAGTACTAAAGTCCTATTGTTTTTGCTGAAGATCGTTTAAGGGAAAGGGG
This sequence comes from Magicicada septendecula, assembly GCA_034769895.1. Taxonomy (NCBI): domain Eukaryota; kingdom Metazoa; phylum Arthropoda; class Insecta; order Hemiptera; family Cicadidae; genus Magicicada; species Magicicada septendecula. The sequence continues at coordinate 147,972,655 of CM068371.1, forward strand.
TAGTTTACCAGACACGTTTTTTGTTTTATCAAGGGTATTTTATATGGCAAATGATAACAGCCGCAAATTCAAACAGAATCATATAATATTTTGCATACAGCCGTGAAATATGGAGTTCTCAAGACCTGTTTGTTTTGGTGAAGATTGGTTAAGGGAATAGGGTTGTTTACCAGCAACATTTTATGTTTTATCAAGGGTAATTTTTTTTTGACGAACGATAACTGCCGTACATTAAAACAGAATCAAATACTCTTCTGCATACCTTATTGAATTATAGAGAACTCAATGTCTGTTGATTTTGTTGAAGATCGGTTAAGGGAAAGGGGTAGTTTACCAGCAACGTTTTATGTTTTAACACAGGTTATTTTTTCTATGACGAACGATAACTGCTGTAAATTCAAAGAGAATCAACTAATGTTTTGCATACAGCCCTGAATTGTAGAGTTCTCAAAATTTGTTGTTTTTGGTGAAGATTGGTTAATGGAATAGGGTAGTTTACCAGCAACATTTTATGTTTTATCAAGGGTGTTTTATATGGCAAACGATAGCAGTCGCAAATTCAAACAGAATCAAATAATTGTTTGCATACAGGCCTGAATCGTAGAGTACCTAAGACCTGTCGTTTTTGGTGAAGATCGGTTAAGGGAAAGGGGTAGTTTACCTGTAACAGTTTTTTATCAACTGTAATTCTTTTCTGTGGCAAACGATAACAGCCGCAAATTCAAACAGAATCAAATGATGTTTTGCATACAGCCCTGTATTGTAGAGTTCTCAGTACGTATTGGTGTTGGTGAAGATCGGTTAATGGGAAGGGGTAGTTTACCACCAACATTTTATGTTTTAACAAGGGTAAAGTACTTAATTTTTATAAATAAAGTATCCTGATAAGAAGCTCATAGTAATCCACTGTAGAAACGTAGATGAAATATCTATAAATGAAGAAGTTAGGTGAACGGGGTGGGGGTAATTTTCTATTATTAAAAATTATAGTTGAAGGTGGAGGGGAGAATTTTTATATGTGTACTACGTTATCGGCAACAAAGAAGTAGTTTTTTGTTAAAATTGCTTCCCGGGCTCTTTAGCCGTAGTCCAATGTTTTCTGCAAAACCAGACTTTTCGGCAGTGCCATCGACTGCCATTATCGGTGAAAATCGAGTGCGAAAACGTGAGGTGGTGGTGGTATACGTTAGTGAGCACAGTACTGTGGTTAATGCTGAAGCAATAAGTAGAAAGACGTAGTTTCTATGGAAATATTTCATTTCGAATATGATTTTAAATATAAATCTTAGAACATGGAAGTCATGTATGGTTCTCCATACCGATATTTTACTTCCATGTTCCTTAAGGAAATGGAAGTATGGTGATGGCAAAAAAAATCGTGTTCGAGATTATTGCAGATTCTGATTGTACTACACTCAAAACATGAAAAAAAGTCGTTTTCCAAAAAGTGCTTCTCTGTGTGTGTCTGTCTGTCTGTCTTAGATTTTTTCCTATGACAAACGATAACAGCCGCAAATTCAAACAGAATCAAATAATTTTTTGCATACCGCCCTGATTTGTAGAATACTCACGACCTTTTGTTTTTGGTGAAGATCGGTTGAGGGGAAGGGGTAGTTTACCAGCAACAGTTTTTTTTATCAAGGGTAATTTTGTTTGTTTGGCAAACGATAACAGCCGCAAATTCAGACGGAATCAAATAATGTTTCGCATACAGCCCTGAATTGTGGAGTTCTCAAGATCTGTTGATTTTGGTAAAGATCGGTTAAGGGGAAGGGGTAGTTTACCAGCAACGTTTTATGTTTTAAAAGGGTATTTTTTATGGCAAACGATAACAGCCGCAAATACAAACATAATCAAATAATGTTTTGCATACTGCCCTGAATTGTAGAGTTCTCAAAACCTTTTGTTTTTGGTGAAGATCGGTTAAGGGTAAGGGGTAGTTTACCAGCAACGTTTTATGTTTTAAAAGGGTATTTTCTATGGCAAACGATAAGAGCCGCAAATTGAAACAGAATCAAATGATTATTTGCATACAGCCCTGAATTGTAGTGTTCTCAAGACCTATTGATTTTGGTGAAGATCGGTTAAGGGAAAGGGGTAGTTTACCGGCTACGTTTTATGTTTTCAAAGGGTATTTTTTATGGCAAACGATAGGAGTCGCAATTCAAACAGAATCAAATCATTTTTTGCATACTGTCCTGGTTTTTAGAGTGCTCACGACCTATTGTTTTTGGTGAAGATTGGTTGAGAGAAAGGGGTAGTTTACCAGCAACGGTTTTTTAAAATCAAGGGAAATTGTTTTCTATGCCAAACGATAACAGCCGCAAATTCAAACAGAATCAACTACTCTTTTTCATGCAGCCCTGAATTGTAGAGTTCTCAAGATCTGTTGTTTTTGGTGAAGATCGGTTAAGGGAAAGGGGTAGTTTACAGGCAACGTTTTATGTTTTAAAAGGGTATTTTTTATGGCAAACGATAACAGCCGCAAATTCAAACAAAATCATATAATGTTTTGCATACTGCCCTGAATTGTAGAGTTCTCAAGACCTTTTGGTTTTGGTGAAAATCGGTTAAGGGAAAGGGGTAGTTTACCAGCAACGTTTTATGTTTTAAAAGGGTATTTTGTATGGCAAAAGATAAGAGCCGCAAATTCAAACAGAATCAAATACGTTTTTGCATACAGCCCTGATTTCTTGAGTACTAAAGTCCTATTGTTTTTGCTGAAGATCGTTTAAGGGAAAGGGGTAGTTTACCAGACACGTTTTTTGTTTTATCAAGGGTATTTTATATGGCAAATGATAACAGCCGCAAATTCAAACAGAATCATATAATATTTTGCATACAGCCGTGAAATATGGAGTTCTCAAGACCTGTTTGTTTTGGTGAAGATTGGTTAAGGGAATAGGGTTGTTTACCAGCAACATTTTATGTTTTATCAAGGGTAATTTTTTTTTGACGAACGATAACTGCCGTACATTAAAACAGAATCAAATACTCTTCTGCATACCTTATTGAATTATAGAGAACTCAATGTCTGTTGATTTTGTTGAAGATCGGTTAAGGGAAAGGGGTAGTTTACCAGCAACGTTTTATGTTTTAACACAGGTTATTTTTTCTATGACGAACGATAACTGCTGTAAATTCAAAGAGAATCAACTAATGTTTTGCATACAGCCCTGAATTGTAGAGTTCTCAAAATTTGTTGTTTTTGGTGAAGATTGGTTAATGGAATAGGGTAGTTTACCAGCAACATTTTATGTTTTATCAAGGGTGTTTTATATGGCAAACGATAGCAGTCGCAAATTCAAACAGAATCAAATAATTGTTTGCATACAGGCCTGAATCGTAGAGTACCTAAGACCTGTCGTTTTTGGTGAAGATCGGTTAAGGGAAAGGGGTAGTTTACCTGTAACAGTTTTTTATCAACTGTAATTCTTTTCTGTGGCAAACGATAACAGCCGCAAATTCAAACAGAATCAAATGATGTTTTGCATACAGCCCTGTATTGTAGAGTTCTCAGTACGTATTGGTGTTGGTGAAGATCGGTTAATGGGAAGGGGTAGTTTACCACCAACATTTTATGTTTTAACAAGGGTAAAGTACTTAATTTTTATAAATAAAGTATCCTGATAAGAAGCTCATAGTAATCCACTGTAGAAACGTAGATGAAATATCTATAAATGAAGAAGTTAGGTGAACGGGGTGGGGGTAATTTTCTATTATTAAAAATTATAGTTGAAGGTGGAGGGGAGAATTTTTATATGTGTACTACGTTATCGGCAACAAAGAAGTAGTTTTTTGTTAAAATTGCTTCCCGGGCTCTTTAGCCGTAGTCCAATATTTTCTGCAAAACCAGACTTTTCGGCAGTGCCATCGACTGCCATTATCGGTGAAAATCGAGTGCGAAAACGTGAGGTGGTGGTGGTATACGTTAGTGAGCACAGTACTGTGGTTAATGCTGAAGCAATAAGTAGAAAGACGTAGTTTCTATGGAAATATTTCATTTCGAATATGATTTTAAATATAAATCTTAGAACATGGAAGTCATGTATGGTTCTCCATACCGATATTTTACTTCCATGTTCCTTAAGAAAATGGAAGTATGGTGATGGCAAAAAAAATCGTGTTCGAGATTATTGCAGATTCTGATTGTACTACACTCAAAACATGAAAAAAAGTCGTTTTCCAAAAAGTGCCTGTCTGTGTGACTATGTGTGTCTGTCTGTCTGTCTGTCTGTCTTAGATTTTTTTCTATGACAAACGATAACAGCCGCAAATCCAAACATTATCAAACAATTTTTTGCATACCACCCTGATTTGTAGAATACTCACGACTTTTTGTTTTTGGTGAAGATCAGTTGAGGGGAAGGGGTATTTTACCGGCAATAGTTTTTTTTTATCAAGGGTAATTTTGTTTGTTTGGCAAACGATAACAGCCGCAAATTCAAACAGAATCAAATAATGTTTCGCATACAGCCCTGAATTCTAGAGGTCTCAAGATCTGTTGATTTTGGTAAAGATCGGTTCAGGGAAAGGGGTAGTTTACCTGCAACGTTTTATGTTTTAAAAGGGTATTTTTTATGGCAATCGATAACAGCCGCAAATACAAACATAATCAAATATTGCTTTGCATACTGCCCTGAATTGTAGAGTTCTCAAGACCTTTTGTTTTTGGTAAAGATCGGTTAAGGGTAAGGGGTAGTTTACCGGCAACGTTTTATGTTTTAAAAGGGTATTTTCTATGGCAAACGATAAGAGCCGCAAATTGGAACAGAATCAAATGATTATTTGCATACAGCCCTGAATTGTAGTGTTCTCAAGATCTATTGATTTTGGTGAAGATCGGTTAAGGGAAAGGGGTAGTTTACCAGCAACGTTTTATGTTTTAAAAGGGTATTTTCTATGGCAAAAGATAAGAGCCGCAAATTCAAATAGAATCAAATACGTTTTTGCATACAGCCCTGATTTCTTGAGTACTAAAGTCCTATTGTTTTTGCTGAAGATCGTTTAACGGAAAGGGGTAGTTTACCAGACACGTTTTTTGTTTTATCAAGGGTATTTTATATGGCAAATGATAACAGCCGCAAATTCAAACAGAATTATATAATATTTTGCATACAGCCCTGAAATATGGAGTTCTCAAGACCTGTTGGTTTTGGTGAAGATCGGTTAAGGGAATAGGGTTGTTTACCAGCAACATTTTATGTTTTATCAAGGGTAATTTTTTTTTGACGAACGATAACTGCCGTACATTAAAACAGAATCAAATACTCTTCTGCATACCTTTTTGAATTATAGAGAACTCAAGGTCTGTTGATTTTGTTGAAGATCGGTTAAGGGAAAAGGGTAGTTTACCAGCAACGTTTTATGTTTTAACACAGGTTATTTTTTCTATGACGAACGATAACTGCCGTAAATTGAAAGAGAATCAACTAATGTTTTGCATACAGCCCTGAATTGTAGAGTTCTCAAAACTTGTTGTTTTTGGTGAAGATTGGTTAATGGAATAGGGTAGTTTACCAGCAACGTTTTATGTTTTATCAAGGGTGTTTTATATGGCAAACGATAGCAGCCGCAAATTCAAACAGAATCAAATAATTGTTTGCATACAGGCCTGAATTGTAGAGTACCTAAAATCTGTCGTTTTTGGTGAAGATCGGTTAAGGGAAAGGGGTAGTTTACCAGCAACAGTTTTTTATCAACTGTAATTCTTTTCTATGCAAACGATAACAGCCGCAAATTCAAACAGAATCAAATGATGTTTTGCATACAGCCCTGTATTTTAGAGTTCTCAATACGTATTTGTGTTGGTGAAGATCGGTTAATGGGAAGGGGTAGTTTACTAGCAACATTTTATGTTTTATCAAGGGTAAAGTACTTAATTTTTATAAATGAAGTATCCTGATAAGAAGCTCATAGTAATCCACTGTAGAAACGTAGATGAAATATCTATAAATGAAGAAGTTAGGTGAACGGGGTGGGGGTAATTTTCTATTATTAAAAATTATAGTTGAAGGTGGAGGGGAGAATTTTTATGTGTACTACGTTATCGGCAACAAAGAAGTAGTTTTTTGTTAAAATTGCTTCCCGGGCTCTTTAGCCGTAGTCCAATGTTTTCTGCAAAACCAGACTTTTCGGCAGTGCCATCGACTGCCATCATCGGTGAAAATCGAGTGCGAAAACGTGAGGTGGTGGTGGTATACGTTAGTGAGCACAGTACTGTGGTTAATGCTGAAGCAATAAGTAGAAAGACGTAGTTTCTATGGAAATATTTCATTTCGAATATGATTTTAAATATAAATCTTAGAACATGGAAGTCATGTATGGTTCTCCATACCGATATTTTACTTCCATGTTCCTTAAGGAAATGGAAGTATGGTGATGGCAAAAAAAATCGTGTTCGAGATTATTGCAGATTCTGATTGTACTACACTCAAAACATGAAAAAAAGTCGTTTTCCAAAAAGTGCTTCTCTGTGTGTGTCTGTCTGTCTGTCTTAGATTTTTTCCTATGACAAACGATAACAGCCGCAAATTCAAACAGAATCAAATAATTTTTTGCATACCGCCCTGATTTGTAGAATACTCACGACCTTTTGTTTTTGGTGAAGATCGGTTGAGGGGAAGGGGTAGTTTACCAGCAACAGTTTTTTTTATCAAGGGTAATTTTGTTTGTTTGGCAAACGATAACAGCCGCAAATTCAGACGGAATCAAATAATGTTTCGCATACAGCCCTGAATTGTGGAGTTCTCAAGATCTGTTGATTTTGGTAAAGATCGGTTAAGGGGAAGGGGTAGTTTACCAGCAACGTTTTATGTTTTAAAAGGGTATTTTTTATGGCAAACGATAACAGCCGCAAATACAAACATAATCAAATAATGTTTTGCATACTGCCCTGAATTGTAGAGTTCTCAAAACCTTTTGTTTTTGGTGAGGTTCGGTTAAGGGTAAGGGGTAGTTTACCAGCAACGTTTTATGTTTTAAAAGGGTATTTTCTATGGCAAACGATAAGAGCCGCAAATTGAAACAGAATCAAATGATTATTTGCATACAGCCCTGAATTGTAGTGTTCTCAAGACCTATTGATTTTGGTGAAGATCGGTTAAGGGAAAGGGGTAGTTTACCGGCTACGTTTTATGTTTTCAAAGGGTATTTTTTATGGCAAACGATAGGAGTCGCAATTCAAACAGAATCAAATCATTTTTTGCATACTGTCCTGGTTTTTAGAGTGCTCACGACCTATTGTTTTTGGTGAAGATTGGTTGAGAGAAAGGGGTAGTTTACCAGCAACGGTTTTTTAAAATCAAGGGAAATTGTTTTCTATGCCAAACGATAACAGCCGCAAATTCAAACTGAATCAACTACTCTTTTGCATGCAGCCCTGAATTGTAGAGTTCTCAAGATCTGTTGTTTTTGGTGAAGATCGGTTAAGGGAAAGGGGTAGTTTACAGGCAACGTTTTATGTTTTAAAAGGGTATTTTTTATGGCAAACGATAACAGCCGCAAATTCAAACAAAATCATATAATGTTTTGCATACTGCCCTGAATTGTAGAGTTCTCAAGACCTTTTGGTTTTGGTGAAAATCGGTTAAGGGAAAGGGGTAGTTTACCAGCAACGTTTTATGTTTTAAAAGGGTATTTTGTATGGCAAAAGATAAGAGCCGCAAATTCAAACAGAATCAAATACGTTTTTGCATACAGCCCTGATTTCTTGAGTACTAAAGTCCTATTGTTTTTGCTGAAGATCGTTTAAGGGAAAGGGGTAGTTTACCAGACACGTTTTTTGTTTTATCAAGGGTATTTTATATGGCAAATGATAACAGCCGCAAATTCAAACAGAATCATATAATATTTTGCATACAGCCGTGAAATATGGAGTTCTCAAGACCTGTTTGTTTTGGTGAAGATTGGTTAAGGGAATAGGGTTGTTTACCAGCAACATTTTATGTTTTATCAAGGGTATTTTTTTTTTGACGAACGATAACTGCCGTACATTAAAACAGAATCAAATACTCTTCTGCATACCTTATTGAATTATAGAGAACTCAATGTCTGTTGATTTTGTTGAAGATCGGTTAAGGGAAAGGGGTAGTTTACCAGCAACGTTTTATGTTTTAACACAGGTTATTTTTTCTATGACGAACGATAACTGCTGTAAATTCAAAGAGAATCAACTAATGTTTTGCATACAGCCCTGAATTGTAGAGTTCTCAAAATTTGTTGTTTTTGGTGAAGATTGGTTAATGGAATAGGGTAGTTTACCAGCAACATTTTATGTTTTATCAAGGGTGTTTTATATGGCAAACGATAGCAGTCGCAAATTCAAACAGAATCAAATAATTGTTTGCATACAGGCGTGAATCGTAGAGTACCTAAGACCTGTCGTTTTTGGTGAAGATCGGTTAAGGGAAAGGGGTAGTTTACCTGTAACAGTTTTTTATCAACTGTAATTCTTTTCTGTGGCAAACGATAACAGCCGCAAATTCAAACAGAATCAAATGATGTTTTGCATACAGCCCTGTATTGTAGAGTTCTCAGTACGTATTGGTGTTGGTGAAGATCGGTTAATGGGAAGGGGTAGTTTACCACCAACATTTTATGTTTTAACAAGGGTAAAGTACTTAATTTTTATAAATAAAGTATCCTGATAAGAAGCTCATAGTAATCCACTGTAGAAACGTAGATGAAATATCTATAAATGAAGAAGTTAGGTGAACGGGGTGGGGGTAATTTTCTATTATTAAAAATTATAGTTGAAGGTGGAGGGGAGAATTTTTATATGTGTACTACGTTATCGGCAACAAAGAAGTAGTTTTTTGTTAAAATTGCTTCCCGGGCTCTTTAGCCGTAGTCCAATGTTTTCTGCAAAACCAGACTTTTCGGCAGTGCCATCGACTGCCATTATCGGTGAAAATCGAGTGCGAAAACGTGAGGTGGTGGTGGTATACGTTAGTGAGCACAGTACTGTGGTTAATGCTGAAGCAATAAGTAGAAAGACGTAGTTTCTATGGAAATATTTCATTTCGAATATGATTTTAAATATAAATCTTAGAACATGGAAGTCATGTATGGTTCTCCATACCGATATTTTACTTCCATGTTCCTTAAGGAAATGGAAGTATGGTGATGGCAAAAAAAATCGTGTTCGAGATTATTGCAGATTCTGATTGTACTACACTCAAAACATGAAAAAAAGTCGTTTTCCAAAAAGTGCCTGTCTGTGTGACTATGTGTGTCTGTCTGTCTGTCTGTCTGTCTTAGATTTTTTTCTATGACAAACGATAACAGCCGCAAATCCAAACATTATCAAACAATTTTTTGCATACCACCCTGATTTGTAGAATACTCACGACTTTTTGTTTTTGGTGAAGATCAGTTGAGGGGAAGGGGTATTTTACCGGCAATAGTTTTTTTTTATCAAGGGTAATTTTGTTTGTTTGGCAAACGATAACAGCCGCAAATTCAAACAGAATCAAATAATGTTTCGCATACAGCCCTGAATTCTAGAGGTCTCAAGATCTGTTGATTTTGGTAAAGATCGGTTCAGGGAAAGGGGTAGTTTACCTGCAACGTTTTATGTTTTAAAAGGGTATTTTTTATGGCAATCGATAACAGCCGCAAATACAAACATAATCAAATATTGCTTTGCATACTGCCCTGAATTGTAGAGTTCTCAAGACCTTTTGTTTTTGGTAAAGATCGGTTAAGGGTAAGGGGTAGTTTACCGGCAACGTTTTATGTTTTAAAAGGGTATTTTCTATGGCAAACGATAAGAGCCGCAAATTGGAACAGAATCAAATGATTATTTGCATACAGCCCTGAATTGTAGTGTTCTCAAGATCTATTGATTTTGGTGAAGATCGGTTAAGGGAAAGGGGTAGTTTACCAGCAACGTTTTATGTTTTAAAAGGGTATTTTCTATGGCAAAAGATAAGAGCCGCAAATTCAAATAGAATCAAATACGTTTTTGCATACAGCCCTGATTTCTTGAGTACTAAAGTCCTATTGTTTTTGCTGAAGATCGTTTAACGGAAAGGGGTAGTTTACCAGACACGTTTTTTGTTTTATCAAGGGTATTTTATATGGCAAATGATAACAGCCGCAAATTCAAACAGAATTATATAATATTTTGCATACAGCCCTGAAATATGGAGTTCTCAAGACCTGTTGGTTTTGGTGAAGATCGGTTAAGGGAATAGGGTTGTTTACCAGCAACATTTTATGTTTTATCAAGGGTAATTTTTTTTTGACGAACGATAACTGCCGTACATTAAAACAGAATCAAATACTCTTCTGCATACCTTTTTGAATTATAGAGAACTCAAGGTCTGTTGATTTTGTTGAAGATCGGTTAAGGGAAAAGGGTAGTTTACCAGCAACGTTTTATGTTTTAACACAGGTTATTTTTTCTATGACGAACGATAACTGCCGTAAATTGAAAGAGAATCAACTAATGTTTTGCATACAGCCCTGAATTGTAGAGTTCTCAAAACTTGTTGTTTTTGGTGAAGATTGGTTAATGGAATAGGGTAGTTTACCAGCAACGTTTTATGTTTTATCAAGGGTGTTTTATATGGCAAACGATAGCAGCCGCAAATTCAAACAGAATCAAATAATTGTTTGCATACAGGCCTGAATTGTAGAGTACCTAAAATCTGTCGTTTTTGGTGAAGATCGGTTAAGGGAAAGGGGTAGTTTACCAGCAACAGTTTTTTATCAACTGTAATTCTTTTCTATGCAAACGATAACAGCCGCAAATTCAAACAGAATCAAATGATGTTTTGCATACAGCCCTGTATTTTAGAGTTCTCAATACGTATTTGTGTTGGTGAAGATCGGTTAATGGGAAGGGGTAGTTTACTAGCAACATTTTATGTTTTATCAAGGGTAAAGTACTTAATTTTTATAAATGAAGTATCCTGATAAGAAGCTCATAGTAATCCACTGTAGAAACGTAGATGAAATATCTATAAATGAAGAAGTTAGGTGAACGGGGTGGGGGTAATTTTCTATTATTAAAAATTATAGTTGAAGGTGGAGGGGAGAATTTTTATGTGTACTACGTTATCGGCAACAAAGAAGTAGTTTTTTGTTAAAATTGCTTCCCGGGCTCTTTAGCCGTAGTCCAATGTTTTCTGCAAAACCAGACTTTTCGGCAGTGCCATCGACTGCCATCATCGGTGAAAATCGAGTGCGAAAACGTGAGGTGGTGGTGGTATACGTTAGTGAGCACAGTACTGTGGTTAATGCTGAAGCAATAAGTAGAAAGACGTAGTTTCTATGGAAATATTTCATTTCGAATATGATTTTAAATATAAATCTTAGAACATGGAAGTCATGTATGGTTCTCCATACCGATATTTTACTTCCATGTTCCTTAAGGAAATGGAAGTATGGTGATGGCAAAAAAAATCGTGTTCGAGATTATTGCAGATTCTGATTGTACTACACTCAAAACATGAAAAAAAGTCGTTTTCCAAAAAGTGCTTCTCTGTGTGTGTCTGTCTGTCTGTCTTAGATTTTTTCCTATGACAAACGATAACAGCCGCAAATTCAAACAGAATCAAATAATTTTTTGCATACCGCCCTGATTTGTAGAATACTCACGACCTTTTGTTTTTGGTGAAGATCGGTTGAGGGGAAGGGGTAGTTTACCAGCAACAGTTTTTTTTATCAAGGGTAATTTTGTTTGTTTGGCAAACGATAACAGCCGCAAATTCAGACGGAATCAAATAATGTTTCGCATACAGCCCTGAATTGTGGAGTTCTCAAGATCTGTTGATTTTGGTAAAGATCGGTTAAGGGGAAGGGGTAGTTTACCAGCAACGTTTTATGTTTTAAAAGGGTATTTTTTATGGCAAACGATAACAGCCGCAAATACAAACATAATCAAATAATGTTTTGCATACTGCCCTGAATTGTAGAGTTCTCAAAACCTTTTGTTTTTGGTGAGGTTCGGTTAAGGGTAAGGGGTAGTTTACCAGCAACGTTTTATGTTTTAAAAGGGTATTTTCTATGGCAAACGATAAGAGCCGCAAATTGAAACAGAATCAAATGATTATTTGCATACAGCCCTGAATTGTAGTGTTCTCAAGACCTATTGATTTTGGTGAAGATCGGTTAAGGGAAAGGGGTAGTTTACCGGCTACGTTTTATGTTTTCAAAGGGTATTTTTTATGGCAAACGATAGGAGTCGCAATTCAAACAGAATCAAATCATTTTTTGCATACTGTCCTGGTTTTTAGAGTGCTCACGACCTATTGTTTTTGGTGAAGATTGGTTGAGAGAAAGGGGTAGTTTACCAGCAACGGTTTTTTAAAATCAAGGGAAATTGTTTTCTATGCCAAACGATAACAGCCGCAAATTCAAACTGAATCAACTACTCTTTTGCATGCAGCCCTGAATTGTAGAGTTCTCAAGATCTGTTGTTTTTGGTGAAGATCGGTTAAGGGAAAGGGGTAGTTTACAGGCAACGTTTTATGTTTTAAAAGGGTATTTTTTATGGCAAACGATAACAGCCGCAAATTCAAACAAAATCATATAATGTTTTGCATACTGCCCTGAATTGTAGAGTTCTCAAGACCTTTTGGTTTTGGTGAAAATCGGTTAAGGGAAAGGGGTAGTTTACCAGCAACGTTTTATGTTTTAAAAGGGTATTTTGTATGGCAAAAGATAAGAGCCGCAAATTCAAACAGAATCAAATACGTTTTTGCATACAGCCCTGATTTCTTGAGTACTAAAGTCCTATTGTTTTTGCTGAAGATCGTTTAAGGGAAAGGGGTAGTTTACCAGACACGTTTTTTGTTTTATCAAGGGTATTTTATATGGCAAATGATAACAGCCGCAAATTCAAACAGAATCATATAATATTTTGCATACAGCCGTGAAATATGGAGTTCTCAAGACCTGTTTGTTTTGGTGAAGATTGGTTAAGGGAATAGGGTTGTTTACCAGCAACATTTTATGTTTTATCAAGGGTATTTTTTTTTTGACGAACGATAACTGCCGTACATTAAAACAGAATCAAATACTCTTCTGCATACCTTATTGAATTATAGAGAACTCAATGTCTGTTGATTTTGTTGAAGATCGGTTAAGGGAAAGGGGTAGTTTACCAGCAACGTTTTATGTTTTAACACAGGTTATTTTTTCTATGACGAACGATAACTGCTGTAAATTCAAAGAGAATCAACTAATGTTTTGCATACAGCCCTGAATTGTAGAGTTCTCAAAATTTGTTGTTTTTGGTGAAGATTGGTTAATGGAATAGGGTAGTTTACCAGCAACATTTTATGTTTTATCAAGGGTGTTTTATATGGCAAACGATAGCAGTCGCAAATTCAAACAGAATCAAATAATTGTTTGCATACAGGCCTGAATCGTAGAGTACCTAAGACCTGTCGTTTTTGGTGAAGATCGGTTAAGGGAAAGGGGTAGTTTACCTGTAACAGTTTTTTATCAACTGTAATTCTTTTCTGTGGCAAACGATAACAGCCGCAAATTCAAACAGAATCAAATGATGTTTTGCATACAGCCCTGTATTGTAGAGTTCTCAGTACGTATTGGTGTTGGTGAAGATCGGTTAATGGGAAGGGGTAGTTTACCACCAACATTTTATGTTTTAACAAGGGTAAAGTACTTAATTTTTATAAATAAAGTATCCTGATAAGAAGCTCATAGTAATCCACTGTAGAAACGTAGATGAAATATCTATAAATGAAGAAGTTAGGTGAACGGGGTGGGGGTAATTTTCTATTATTAAAAATTATAGTTGAAGGTGGAGGGGAGAATTTTTATATGTGTACTACGTTATCGGCAACAAAGAAGTAGTTTTTTGTTAAAATTGCTTCCCGGGCTCTTTAGCCGTAGTCCAATGTTTTCTGCAAAACCAGACTTTTCGGCAGTGCCATCGACTGCCATTATCGGTGAAAATCGAGTGCGAAAACGTGAGGTGGTGGTGGTATACGTTAGTGAGCACAGTACTGTGGTTAATGCTGAAGCAATAAGTAGAAAGACGTAGTTTCTATGGAAATATTTCATTTCGAATATGATTTTAAATATAAATCTTAGAACATGGAAGTCATGTATGGTTCTCCATACCGATATTTTACTTCCATGTTCCTTAAGGAAATGGAAGTATGGTGATGGCAAAAAAAATCGTGTTCGAGATTATTGCAGATTCTGATTGTACTACACTCAAAACATGAAAAAAAGTCGTTTTCCAAAAAGTGCCTGTCTGTGTGACTATGTGTGTCTGTCTGTCTGTCTGTCTGTCTTAGATTTTTTTCTATGACAAACGATAACAGCCGCAAATCCAAACATTATCAAACAATTTTTTGCATACCACCCTGATTTGTAGAATACTCACGACTTTTTGTTTTTGGTGAAGATCAGTTGAGGGGAAGGGGTATTTTACCGGCAATAGTTTTTTTTTATCAAGGGTAATTTTGTTTGTTTGGCAAACGATAACAGCCGCAAATTCAAACAGAATCAAATAATGTTTCGCATACAGCCCTGAATTCTAGAGGTCTCAAGATCTGTTGATTTTGGTAAAGATCGGTTCAGGGAAAGGGGTAGTTTACCTGCAACGTTTTATGTTTTAAAAGGGTATTTTTTATGGCAATCGATAACAGCCGCAAATACAAACATAATCAAATATTGCTTTGCATACTGCCCTGAATTGTAGAGTTCTCAAGACCTTTTGTTTTTGGTAAAGATCGGTTAAGGGTAAGGGGTAGTTTACCGGCAACGTTTTATGTTTTAAAAGGGTATTTTCTATGGCAAACGATAAGAGCCGCAAATTGGAACAGAATCAAATGATTATTTGCATACAGCCCTGAATTGTAGTGTTCTCAAGATCTATTGATTTTGGTGAAGATCGGTTAAGGGAAAGGGGTAGTTTACCAGCAACGTTTTATGTTTTAAAAGGGTATTTTCTATGGCAAAAGATAAGAGCCGCAAATTCAAATAGAATCAAATACGTTTTTGCATACAGCCCTGATTTCTTGAGTACTAAAGTCCTATTGTTTTTGCTGAAGATCGTTTAACGGAAAGGGGTAGTTTACCAGACACGTTTTTTGTTTTATCAAGGGTATTTTATATGGCAAATGATAACAGCCGCAAATTCAAACAGAATTATATAATATTTTGCATACAGCCCTGAAATATGGAGTTCTCAAGACCTGTTGGTTTTGGTGAAGATCGGTTAAGGGGATAGGGTTGTTTACCAGCAACATTTTATGTTTTATCAAGGGTAATTTTTTTTTGACGAACGATAACTGCCGTACATTAAAACAGAATCAAATACTCTTCTGCATACCTTTTTGAATTATAGAGAACTCAAGGTCTGTTGATTTTGTTGAAGATCGGTTAAGGGAAAAGGGTAGTTTACCAGCAACGTTTTATGTTTTAACACAGGTTATTTTTTCTATGACGAACGATAACTGCCGTAAATTGAAAGAGAATCAACTAATGTTTTGCATACAGCCCTGAATTGTAGAGTTCTCAAAACTTGTTGTTTTTGGTGAAGATTGGTTAATGGAATAGGGTAGTTTACCAGCAACGTTTTATGTTTTATCAAGGGTGTTTTATATGGCAAACGATAGCAGCCGCAAATTCAAACAGAATCAAATAATTGTTTGCATACAGGCCTGAATTGTAGAGTACCTAAAATCTGTCGTTTTTGGTGAAGATCGGTTAAGGGAAAGGGGTAGTTTACCAGCAACAGTTTTTTATCAACTGTAATTCTTTTCTATGCAAACGATAACAGCCGCAAATTCAAACAGAATCAAATGATGTTTTGCATACAGCCCTGTATTTTAGAGTTCTCAATACGTATTTGTGTTGGTGAAGATCGGTTAATGGGAAGGGGTAGTTTACTAGCAACATTTTATGTTTTATCAAGGGTAAAGTACTTAATTTTTATAAATAAAGTATCCTGATAAGAAGCTCATAGTAATCCACTGTAGAAACGTAGATGAAATATCTATAAATGAAGAAGTTAGGTGAACGGGGTGGGGGTAATTTTCTATTATTAAAAATTATAGTTGAAGGTGGAGGGGAGAATTTTTATGTGTACTACGTTATCGGCAACAAAGAAGTAGTTTTTTGTTAAAATTGCTTCCCGGGCTCTTTAGCCGTAGTCCAATGTTTTCTGCAAAACCAGACTTTTCGGCAGTGCCATCGACTGCCATCATCGGTGAAAATCGAGTGCGAAAACGTGAGGTGGTGGTGGTATACGTTAGTGAGCACAGTACTGTGGTTAATGCTGAAGCAATAAGTAGAAAGACGTAGTTTCTATGGAAATATCTCATTTTGAATATGATTTTAAATATAAATCTTAGAACATGGAAGTCATGTATGGTTCTCCATACCGATATTTTACTTCCATGTTCCTTAAGGAAATTTCCTTAAGGAACATGGAAGTATGGTGATGGCAAAAAAAATCGTGTTCGAGATTATTGCAGATTCTGATTGTACTACACTCAAAACATGAAAAAAAGTCGTTTTCCAAAAAGTGCCTGTCTGTGTGTCTGTGTGTGTGTGTCTGTCTGTATGTCTGTCTTAGATTTTTTTATGACAAACGATAACAGCCGCAAATTCAAACAGAATCAAACAATTTTTTGCATACCGCCCTGATTTGTAGAATACTCACGACCTTTTGTTTTTGGTGAAGATCGGTTGAGGGGAAGGGGTAGTTTACCTGCAACAGTTTTTTTTTATCAAGGGTAATTTTGTTTGTTTGGCAAACGATAACAGCCGCAAATTCAAACAGAATCAAATAATGTTTCGCATACAGCCCTGAATTGTAGAGGTCTCAAGATCTGTTGATTTTGGTAAAGATCGGTTAAGGAAAAGGGGTAGTTTACCTGCAACGTTTTATGTTTGCAACGTTTTATGTTTTAAAAGGGTATTTTTTATGGCAAACGATAACAGCCGCAAATACAAACATAATCAAATAATGTTTTGCATACTGCCCTGAATTGTAGAGTTGTCAAGACCTTTTGTTTTTGGTGAAGATCGGTTAAGGGTAAGGGGTAGTTTACCAGCAACGTTTTATGTTTTAAAAGGGTATTTTCTATGGCAAACGATAAGAGCCGCAAATTCAAACAGAATCAAATGATTATTTGAATACAGCCCTGAATTGTAGTGTTCTCAAGACCTATTGATTTTGGTGAAGATCGGTTTAGGGAAAGGGGTAGTTTACCGGCTACGTTTTATGTTTTCAAAGGGTATTTTTTATGGCAAACGATAAGAGTCGTAAATTCAAACAGAATCAAACCATTTTTTGCATACTGTCCTGGTTTTTAGAGTGCTCACGACTTATTGTTTTTGGTGAAGATCGGTTGAGGGAAAGGGGTAGTTTACCAGAAACGGTTTTTTAAAATCAAGGGTAATTGTTTTCTATGGCAAACGATAACAGCCGCAAATTCAAACAGAATCAACTACTCTTTTGCATGCAGCCCTGAATTGTAGAGTTCTCAAGATCTGTTGTTTTTGGTGAAGATCGGTTAAGGGAAAGGGGTAGTTTACCGGCAACGTTTTATGTTTTAAAAGGGTATTTTCTATGGCAAACGATAACAGCCGCAAATTCAAACAAAATCATATAATGTATTGCATACTGCTCTGAATTGTAGAGTTCTCAAGACCTTTTGGTTTTGGTGAAAATCGGTTAAGGGAAAGGGGTAGTTTACCAGCAACGTTTTATGTTTTAAAAGGGTATTTTCTATGGCAAAAGATAAGAGCCGCAAATTCAAACAGAATCAAATACGTTTTTGCATACAGCCCTGATTTCTTGAGTACTAAAGTCCTGTTGTTTTTGCTGAAGATCGTTTAAGGGAAAGGGGTAGTTTACCAGACACGTTTTTTGTTTTATCAAGGGTATTTTATATGGCAAATGATAGCCGCAAATTCAAACAGAATTATATAATATTTTGCATACAGCCCTGAAATATAGAGTTCTCAAGACCTGTTGGTTTTGGTGAAGATCGGTTAAGGGAATAGGGTTGTTTACCAGCAACATTTTATGTTTTATCAAGGGTAATTTTTTTTTGACGAACGATAACTGCCGTACATTAAAACAGAATCAAATACTCTTCTGCATACCTTTTTGAATTATAGAGAACTCAAGGTCTGTTGATTTTGTTGAAGATCGGTTAAGGGAAAAGGGTAGTTTACCAGCAACGTTTTATGTTTTAACACAGGTTATTTTTTCTATGACGAACGATAACTTCCGTAAATTCAAAGAGAATCAACTAATGTTTTGCATACAGCCCTGAATTGTAGAGTTCTCAAAACTTGTTGTTTTTGGTGAAGATTGGTTAATGGAATAGGGTAGTTTACCAGCAACGTTTTATGTTTTATCAAGGGTGTTTTATATGGCAAACGATAGCAGCCGCAAATTCAAAGAGAATCAAATAATTGTTTGCATACAGGCCTGGTTTGTAGAGTACCTAAGACCTGTCGTTTTTGGTGAAGATCGGTTAAGGGAAAGGGGTAGTTTACCTGCAACAGTTTTTTATCAACTGTAATTCTTTTCTATGGCAAACGATAACAGCCGCAAATTCAAACAGAATCAAATGATGTTTTGCATACAGCCCTGTATTGTAGAGTTCTCAATACGTATTGGTGTTGGTGAAGATCGGTTAATGGGAAGGGGTAGTTTACCAGCAACATTTTATGTTTTATCAAGGGTAAAGTACTTAATTTTTATAAATAAAGTATCCTGATAAGAAGCTCATAGTAATCCACTGTAGAAACGTAGATGAAATATCTATAAATGAAGAAGTTAGGTGAACGGGGTGGGGGTAATTTTCCATTATTAAAAATTATAGTTGAAGGTGGAGGGGAGAATTTGTATATGTGTACTACGTTATCGGCAACAAAGAAGTAGTTTTTTGTTAAAATTGCTTCCCGGGCTCTTTAGCCGTAGTCCTATGTTTTCTGCAAAACCAGACTTTTCGGCAGTGCCATCGACTGCCATCATCGGTGAAAATCGAGTGCGAAAACGTGAGGTGGTGGTGGTATACGTTAGTGAGCACAGTACTGTGGTTAATGCTGAAGCAATAAGTAGAAAGACGTAGTTTCTATGGAAATATTTCATTTCGAATATGATTTTAAATATAAATCTTAGAACATGGAAGTCATGTATGGTTCTCCATACCGATATTTTACTTCCATGTTCCTTAAGGAAATGGAAGTATGGTGATGGCAAAGAAAATCGTGTTCGAGATTATTGCAGATTCTGATTGTACTACACTCAAAACATGAAAAAAAGTCGTTTTCCAAAAAGTGCCTGTCTGTGTGTGTCTGTCTGTCTGTCTGTCTGTCTTAGATTTTTTTCTATGACAAACGATAACAGCCGCAAATTAAAACAGAATCAAATAATTTTTTGCATACCGCCCTAATTTGTAGAATACTCACGACATTTTGTTTTTGGTGAAGATCGGTTGAGGGGAAGGGGTAGTTTACCGGCAACAGTTTTTTTTTATCAAGGGTAATTTTGTTTGTTTGGCAAACGATAACAGCCGCAAATTCAAACAGAATCAAATAATGTTTCGCATACAGCCCTGAATTGTAGAGGTCTCAAGATCAGTTGATTTTGGTAAAGATCGGTTAAGGGAAAGGGGTAGTTTACCAGCAACGTTTTATGTTTTAAAAGGGTATTTTTTATGGCAAACGATAACAGCCGCAAATACAAACATAATCAAATAATGTTTTGCATACTGCCCTGAATTGTAGAGTTCTCAAGACCTTTTGTTTTTGGTGAAGATCGGTTAAGGGTAAGGGGTAGTTTACCAGCAACGTTTTATGTTTTAAAAGGGTATTTTTTATGGCAAACGATAAGAGCCGAAAATTCAAACAGAATCAAATGATTATTTGCATACAGCCCTGAATTGGAGTGTTCTCAAGACCTATTGATTTAGGTGAAGATCGGTTAAGGGAAAGGGGTAGTTTACCGGCTACGTTTTATGTTTTCAAAGGCTATTTTTTATGGCAAACGATAGGAGTCGCAAATTCAAACAGAATCAAATCATTTTTTGCATACAGTCCTGGTTTTTATAGTACTCACGACCTGTTGTTTTTGGTGAAGATCGGTTGAGGGAAAGGGTAGTTTATCTGAAACGGTTTTTTTAAAATCAAGGGTAATTGTTTTCTATGGCAAACGATAACAGCCGCAAATTCAAACAGAATCAACTACTTTTTGCATGCAGCCCTGAATTGTAGAGTTCTCAAGATCTGTTGTTTTTGGTGAAGATCGGTTAAGGGAAAGGGGTAGTTTACCGGCAACGTTTTATGTTTTAAAAGGGTATTTTCTATGGCAAACGATAACAGTCGCAAATTCGAACAAAATCATATAATGTTTTGCATACTGCCCTGAATTGTAGAGTTCTCAAGACCTTTTGTTTTTGGTGAAAATCGGTTAAGGGAAAGGGGTAGTTTACCAGCAACGTTTTATGTTTTAAAAGGGTATTTTCTATGGCAAAAGATAAGAGCCGCAAATTCAAACATAATCAAATACGTTTTTGCATACAGCCCTGATTTCTTGAGTACTAAAGTCCTATTGTTTTTGCTGAAGATCGTTTAAGGGAAAGGGGTAGTTTACCAGCAACTTTTTTTGTTTTATCAAGGGTATTTTGTATGGCAAACGATAACAGCCGCAAATTCAAACAAAATCATATAATATTTTACATACCGCCCTGACTTGTAGCGTTCTCAAGACCTATCGTTTTTGGTGATGATCGGTTAAGGGAAAGGGGTAGTTTACCTGCAACGGTTTTTTATCAAGGGTAATTGTTTTTTATGGTAAACGATAACAGCCGCAAATTCAAACAGAATCAAATGATGTTTTGCATACAGCCCTGTATTGTAGAGTTCTCAATACCTATTGGTGTTGGTGAAGATCGGTTAAGGAAAAGGGGTAGTTTACCTGCAACGTTTTATGTTTTATAAGGGTATTTTCTATGGCAAACGATAAGAGCCGCAAATTCAAACAGAATCAAATACGTTTTAGCATACAGCCCTGTTTTGTTGAGCACTAAAGACCTATTGTTTTTGGTGAAGATCGGTTAAGGGAAAGGGGTAGTTTACCAGACACGTTTTTTGTTTTATCAAGGGTATTTTATATGGCAAATGATAACAGCCGCAAATTCAAACAGAATCATATAATATTTTGCATACTGCCCTGAAATATAGAGTTCTGAAGACTTGTTGGTTTTGGTGAAGATCGGTTAAGGGAATAGGGTTGTTTACCAGCAACATTTTATGTTTTATCAAGGGTAATTTTTTTTTTGTCGAACAATAACTGCCGTACCTTAAAACAGAATCAACTACTCTTCTGCATACCTTTTTGAATTATAGAGAACTCAAGGTCTGTTGATTTTGTTGAAGATCGGTTAAGGGAAAAGGGTAGTTTACCTGCAACGTTTTATGTTTTAACACAGGTTATTTTTTCTATGACGAACGATAACTGCCGTAAATTCAAAGAGAATCAACTAATGTTTTGCATACAGCCCTGAATTGTAGAGTTCTCAAAACCTGTTGTTTTTGGTGAAGGTTGGTTAATGGAATAGGGTAGTTTACCAGCAACGTTTTATGTTTTATCAAGGGTGTTCTATATGGCAAACGATAGCAGCCGCAAATTCAAACAGAATCAAATAATTGTTTGCATATAGGCCTGAATTGTAGAGTACCTGGGAAAGGTATTTTTTATCAACTGTAATTCTTTTCTATGGCAAACGATAACAGCCGCAAATTCAAACAGAATCAAATGATGTTTTGCATACAGCCCTGTATTGTAGAGTTCTCAATACGTATTGGTGTTGGTGAAGATCGGTTAATGGGAAGGGGTAGTTTACCAGCAACATTTTATGTTTTATCAAGGGTAAAGTACTTAATTTTTATAAATAAAGTATCCTGATAAGAAGCTCATAGTAATCCACTGTAGAAACGTAGATGAAATATCTATAAATGAAGAAGTTAGGTGAACGGGGTGGGGGTAATTTTCCATTATTAAAAATTATAGTTGAAGGTGGAGGGGAGAATTTTTATATGTGTACTACGTTATCGGCAACAAAGAAGTAGTTTTTTGTTAAAATTGCTTCCCGGGCTCTTTAGCCGTAGTCCTATGTTTTCTGCAAAACCAGACTTTTCGGCAGTGCCATCGACTGCCATCATCGGTGAAAATCGAGTGCGAAAACGTGAGGTGGTGGTGGTATACGTTAGTGAGCACAGTACTGTGGTTAATGCTGAAGCAATAAGTAGAAAGACGTAGTTTCTATGGAAATATTTCATTTCGAATATGATTTTAAATATAAATCTTAGAACATGGAAGTCATGTATGGTTCTCCATACCGATATTTTACTTCCATGTTCCTTAAGGAATGGAAGTATGGTGATGGCAAAGAAAATCGTGTTCGAGATTATTGCAGATTCTGATTGTACTACACTCAAAACATGAAAAAAAGTCGTTTTCCAAAAAGTGCCTGTCTGTGTGTGTCTGTCTGTCTGTCTGTCTGTCTGTCTTAGATTTTTTTCTATGACAAACGATAACAGCCGCAAATTAAAACAGAATCAAATAATTTTTTGCATACCGCCCTGATTTGTAGAATACTCACGACATTTTGTTTTTGGTGAAGATCGGTTGAGGGGAAGGGGTAGTTTACCTGCAACAGTTTTTTTTTATCAAGGGTAATTTTGTTTGTTTGGCAAACGATAACAGCCGCAAATTCAAACAGAATCAAATAATGTTTCGCATACAGCCCTGAATTGTAGAGGTCTCAAGATCAGTTGATTTTGGTAAAGATCGGTTAAGGGAAAGGGGTAGTTTACCAGCAACGTTTTATGTTTTAAAAGGGTATTTTTTATGGCAAACGATAACAGCCGCAAATACAAACATAATCAAATAATGTTTTGCATACTGCCCTGAATTGTAGAGTTCTCAAGACCTTTTGTTTTTGGTGAAGATCGGTTAAGGGTAAGGGGTAGTTTACCAGCAACGTTTTATGTTTTAAAAGGGTATTTTTTATGGCAAACGATAAGAGCCGAAAATTCAAACAGAATCAAATGATTATTTGCATACAGCCCTGAATTGGAGTGTTCTCAAGACCTATTGATTTAGGTGAAGATCGGTTAAGGGAAAGGGGTAGTTTACCGGCTACGTTTTATGTTTTCAAAGGGTATTTTTTATGGCAAACGATAGGAGTCGCAAATTCAAACAGAATCAAATCATTTTTTGCATACAGTCCTGGTTTTTATAGTACTCACGACCTGTTGTTTTTGGTGAAGATCGGTTGAGGGAAAGGGTAGTTTATCTGAAACGGTTTTTTTAAAATCAAGGGTAATTGTTTTCTATGGCAAACGATAACAGCCGCAAATTCAAACAGAATCAACTACTTTTTGCATGCAGCCCTGAATTGTAGAGTTCTCAAGATCTGTTGTTTTTGGTGAAGATCGGTTAAGGGAAAGGGGTAGTTTACCGGCAACGTTTTATGTTTTAAAAGGGTATTTTCTATGGCAAACGATAACAGTCGCAAATTCGAACAAAATCATATAATGTTTTGCATACTGCCCTTAATTGTAGAGTTCTCAAGACCTTTTGTTTTTGGTGAAAATCGGTTAAGGGAAAGGGGTAGTTTGCCAGCAACGTTTTATGTTTTAAAAGGGTATTTTCTATGGCAAAAGATAAGAGCCGCAAATTCAAACATAATCAAATACGTTTTTGCATACAGCCCTGATTTCTTGAGTACTAAAGTCCTATTGTTTTTGCTGAAGATCGTTTAAGGGAAAGGGGTAGTTTACCAGCAACTTTTTTTGTTTTATCAAGGGTATTTTGTATGGCAAACGATAACAGCCGCAAATTCAAACAAAATCATATAATATTTTACATACCGCCCTGACTTGTAGCGTTCTCAAGACCTATCGTTTTTGGTGAAGATCGGTTAAGGGAAAGGGGTAGTTTACCTGCAACGGTTTTTTATCAAGGGTAATTGTTTTCTATGGTAAACGATAACAGCCGCAAATTCAAACAGAATCAAATGATGTTTTGCATACAGCCCTGTATTGTAGAGTTCTCAATACCTATTGGTGTTGGTGAAGATCGGTTAAGGAAAAGGGGTAGTTTACCTGCAACGTTTTATGTTTTATAAGGGTATTTTCTATGGCAAACGATAAGAGCCGCAAATTCAAACAGAATCAAATACGTTTTAGCATACAGCCCTGTTTTGTTGAGCACTAAAGACCTATTGTTTTTGGTGAAGATCGGTTAAGGGAAAGGAGTAGTTTACCAGACACGTTTTTTGTTTTATCAAGGGTATTTTATATGGCAAATGATAACAGCCGCAAATTCAAACAGAATCATATAATATTTTGCATACTGCCCTGAAATATAGAGTTCTGAAGACTTGTTGGTTTTGGTGAAGATCGGTTAAGGGAATAGGGTTGTTTACCAGCAACATTTTATGTTTTATCAAGGGTAATTTTTTTTTTGTCGAACAATAACTGCCGTACCTTAAAACAGAATCAACTACTCTTCTGCATACCTTTTTGAATTATAGAGAACTCAAGGTCTGTTGATTTTGTTGAAGATCGGTTAAGGGAAAAGGGTAGTTTACCTGCAACGTTTTATGTTTTAACACAGGTTATTTTTTCTATGACGAACGATAACTGCCGTAAATTCAAAGAGAATCAACTAATGTTTTGCATACAGCCCTGAATTGTAGAGTTCTCAAAACCTGTTGTTTTTGGTGAAGGTTGGTTAATGGAATAGGGTAGTTTACCAGCAACGTTTTATGTTTTATCAAGGGTGTTCTATATGGCAAACGATAGCAGCCGCAAATTCAAACAGAATCAAATAATTGTTTGCATATAGGCCTGAATTGTAGAGTACCTGGGAAAGGTATTTTTTATCAACTGTAATTCTTTTCTATGGCAAACGATAACAGCCGCAAATTCAAACAGAATCAAATGATGTTTTGCATACAGCCCTGTATTGTAGAGTTCTCAATACGTATTGGTGTTGGTGAAGATCGGTTAATGGGAAGGGGTAGTTTACCAGCAACGTTTTGTTTTAAAAAGAGTAATTTTTTTATGACGAACGATAACTGCCGAAAATTCAATGAGAATCAAATAATTTTTTGCACCCCCTGAGTTGCAGAGAGCTCAAGGTCTATTGATTTTGGTGAAGATCGGTTATGGGAAAGGGGTAGTTTACCTGCAACATTTTATGTTGTAACAAGAGAAATGTTTCCATGACGAACGATAACTGCCGCACATTCAAACAGAATCAAATATTTTTTTGAATGCTTCCCTGAATTGTAGAGGACGGAAGGTCTGTTGATTTTGGAGAAGATCGGTTAAGAGAAAGGGGTAGTTTACCTGAAACATTTTATGATTTAACAAGAGTAAAGTACTTAATTTTTATAAATAAAGTATCCTGATAAGAAGCTCATAGTAATCCACTGTAGAAACGTAGATGAAATATCTATAAATGAAGAAGTTAGGTGAACGGGGTGGGGGTAATTTTCTATTATTAAAAATTATAGTTGAAGGTGGAGGGGAGAATTTTTATATGTGTACTACGTTATCGGCAACAAAGAAGTAGTTTTTTGTTAAAATTGCTTCCCGGGCTCTTTAGCCGTATTCCAATGTTTTCTGCAAATTTCGAATATGATTTTAAATATAAATCTTAGAACATGGAAGTCATGTATGGTTCTCCATACCGATATTTTACTTCCATGTTCCTTAAGGAAATGGAAGTATGGTGATGGCAAAAAAAATCGTATTCGAGATTATTGCAGATTCTGATTGTACTACACTCAAAACATGAAAAAAAGTCGTTTTCCAAAAAGTGTCTGTCTGTGTGTCTATCTGTCTTAGATTTTTTTCTATGGCAAAAGATTACAGCCGCAAATTCAAACAGAATCAAATAATTTTTTGCATACAGCCCTGATTTATAGAGTACTCACGAGCTGTTGTTTTTGGTGAAGATCGGTTGAGTGGAAGGGGTAGTTTACCTGCAAAAGTTTTTTTTTATCAAGGGTAATTTTGTTTGTTTGGCAAACGATAACAGCCGCAAATTCAAACAGAATCAAATAATGTTTCGCATACAGCCCTGAATTGTAGAGTTGTCAAGATCTGTTGATTTTGGTAAAGATCGGTTAAGGGAAAGGGGTAGTTTAGCAGAAACGTTTTATGTTTTAAAAGGGTATTTTCTATGGCAAACGATAACAGCCGCAAATACAAACATAATCAAATAATGTTTTGCATACTGCCCTGTATTATAGAGTTCTCGAGACCTTTTGTTTTTGGTGAAGATCGGTTAAGGGAAAGGGGTAGTTTACCTGCAACGTTTTATGTTTTAGAAGGGTATTTTTTATGGCAAACGATAAGAGCCGCAAATTGAAACAGAATCAAATGATTATTTGCATACAGACCTGAATTGTAGAGTTCTCAAGTTCTATTGATTTTAGTGAAGATCGGTTAAGGGAAAGGGGTAGTTTACCTGCTACGTTTTATGTTTTAAAAGGGTATTTTTTATAGCAAACGATAAGAGTCGCAAATTCAAACAGAATCAAATCATTTTTTGCATACAGCCCTGGTTTGTAGAGTACTCACGACCTATTGTTTTTGGTGATGATCGGTTGAGGGAAAGGGGTAGTTTACCGGCAACGGTTTTTTTTAAATCAAGGGTAATTGTTTTCTATGGCAAACGATAACAGCCGCAAATTCAAACAGAATCAACTACTATTTTGCATACAGCCCTGAATTGTAGAGTTCTCAAGATCTGTTGTTTTTGGTGAATTTTGTGACGTCTCCCTTGTTAAGACAACACAAAAGTCGGGAACTAGTTCAATTCTTTACCAGTTAATCAAACTAGCTGCCGTTGTTAGTAAAACCTCCTTACCAACAAATTACAACACAATTATGACGTAGAAAATTGACAAGGTTTGCACAAATTTATTCACTCACTTGGTGTTAGCGAAAACATCTCTTTATTGCTATTCAAATATTATGCTTGATTTTAAAGAAAAGTTATTTTAGTAAATTCTGCTTTTACTGCTTCAAAGATCTTAAGTATATTATTCGTTTTATCTCAAAATTTATTCATATAGATGTTAGTTTTAATACCACGGATCCGGGTCTCAACTTTCTCAAAATAATTAATTTATCAAAACTTCAACCATATTATTGGAAGAATAATATTGGTGTTACTCTACATTATTATCTTACATTTATCTATACATTGCGGTTACTATTACTTCATTACAAAATTACAAAATTTACAAATCTGATAATTTGTTCTTTACATTGCTAAAGTTCTTTAAAGTTCTTTGTTACTTCTTTTATTAAGGCGAAATTTACAAAAGTTGTGGTTTGATATCACCTGAATTTCATATGAGGTTGTTGTTGTATCCTTGGGGCATCTCCTGTCGTCTTCTAAGGGTGGAGTACGTTGTTCCTGGTGAATCTACATCGGGTTGATTATTTCTGCTCTCGAAGATCGGTTGTTTACTTGAAGTTCCAAATGTGGTAGTTTCACTTTCCTTGGTCCAGACTTTTGTAGTTCACATTTTTTTTATTTTAATTATAGTTCTCACTTTGCAGTACTAAAGTCTAGTAGTTACCTATCTTACAATTACATTTTATATTTTAAAAAGAGATGTGTTGGCTACCTTTTTCTTTCTGTATGTATTCTCACTAACTCTACACACTACATTATTCACAATAAAACCATCTCACGCTGGATATACTTTTAAGGACATACACTTACGTGTATGTACACAACACCAAAACTCACATCTTGTCATGGCGAAGTTCTACTGGCGAATGCGCGTATAGTTTAGGGGCGAGGGCTCAGTAAGCTGGTGCGTATTTACGCACTAAGAAAATAGTTCGTACTTTATATATTATTAATTATTCATTAATTAGAATGTAAATACTTTATGTTTACTTTATTATGACTTAGGGATTTCTTTATTTATATAGTCGCATTTTTAATCATTAAAATAATTATTATTATTATTCTTTACTTAATACCTTTCTTGGCGTGTTGGTACTGGACAATTTCAAGTTGATTCAGGAATCTGGGTATAGGTAAGGGTGTATGATACTCTTACTTATTAAAATTAAAAATTTTAATTTGTGCGATTTTCGATATATTTAAAATCGTCACATCCTCCTGCACTTAACTATGAAAAACGGGGGGGGGGTGGAATAATAATAGAAAATCTAATAAACATAATTATATTTTTTTCTTTCGTGAAATTCCCTTTCTCTCGTTTCTTAACATTTACCTTAATATTATTTACATATAAATAGATATTACTTATCTATTAATCTATTTGTTACTCTTAGTTTCCCGTAACTTCACAATATAGTGCCTCGACTGATTACCTTGCATACTCTAACTATATTGGTTAGCTTTCTGCGCTTTCTTTAACCCTTGTAAAGAATTATTCAGTGCGGCGCCATTGTGACTGTTTTACGTCTTGGTCCCTATATCTCTTAATTCTACTACAGTAATCTAAAGCCAATCCCATACTTGACCTCAGATCCTATCTTAACACTAATTTCTTATTCTACTGAGATACGCGGAATTTCACAAAGCGGGAATCTTTATTTACATTTAAACAATGAGCAGTTACAATCTAAGAGGGGTAAAACACTGGACACATTGTATTATACGCTAGGGTGGTTTACCATTGTTTCTTCGGTATCAATTCAAGACAATAGGGGTGGCTTACTAGAATATTTCCTGCACGAACAAGTTTGTCTCTATTACTGTCAAGCTGGGGGAATTATTTTGAAGCAGGCCACGACCGGGCGTTTACACGACTCAAATATACTTTTATTATTATTTTCTCTTTACTCATTTTACTCCTACACTTTACACTTTTATTACACGTTATTTTTATTCAAGCTATTATTAAACCTTTTTATTTAAAGTACTTATTATTTATTTTATTTCAAACATTTATAAACTTGAATTTATTTAAACACACATATCTATATCTTATTGCATATGGAATCTTATATTAATTAATAAACATAACTTATCTCACAACAATTCAATTCTCAGTACTGACATATATAAGTAATTAAAACAAAACGCTAATACCATTGTATCGTAGAGAGAAATTTCATATACGAAAAGTTCATTGCTTTAACAATAGCACAAAGAGTCAGCTGTTTTGGGAAGTCGTCTAGTTGCATAGGGTAGTAATTCAGGACAATACAAAACAGGAAAAAGCGTGTCTAATGTGGTTTTGTTTGCTTTAGGGAGGAGGGGTTATGAATGAGATGGGTGCATACAAAGGGGAGAGTTTACATTCCTCAACACGTATTTAACATGAACAGACTGGCTTCTATCGACTTGTTTGGAATGGAATCCTTACCAGCTATGACTTGCGTAATACGGCAAAGTCGCGATACTAATATTATTATAACATAATTAAAATTTTACTCATTTATTTTTGTTTATTTCTGAGTGAATAAATTTATGTTTGTCCTAGTTATCGTTAACGAATTATAAAGTTACACAACAACAGCAACATAATTATTTCTTGCTTTAAAGTAGTAATGGTGCAATTTTGTGTGCCACGACGTACATAATTATTTTTAAAATAGCAGAGTGGCGCAATTTTCTGTATGTGACACTCTGTAAACAATTAATTAATTAAAACAACAGCACAATACACAATTTATTTTACATAGCAGAGTGGCGCAATTTTGTGACGTCTCCCTTGTTAAGACAACACAAAAGTCGGGAACTAGTTCAATTCTTTACCAGTTAATCAAACTAGCTGCCGTTGTTAGTAAAACCTCCTTACCAACAAATTACAACACAATTATGACGTAGAAAATTCACAAGGTTTGCACAAATTTATTCACTCACTTGGTGTTAGCGAAAACATCTCTTTATTGCTATTCAAATATTATGCTTGATTTTAAAGAAAAGTTATTTTAGTAAATTCTGCTTTTACTGCTTCAAAGATCTTAAGTATATTATTCGTTTTATCTCAAAATTTATTCATATAGATGTTAGTTTTAATACCACGGATCCGGGTCTCAACTTTCTCAAAATAATTAATTTATCAAAACTTCAACCATATTATTGGAAGAATAATATTGGTGTTACTCTACATTATTATCTTACATTTATCTATACATTGCGGTTACTATTACTTCATTACAAAATTACAAAATTTACAAATCTGATAATTTGTTCTTTACATTGCTAAAGTTCTTTAAAGTTCTTTGTTACTTCTTTTATTAAGGCGAAATTTACAAAAGTTGTGGTTTGATATCACCTGAATTTCATATGAGGTTGTTGTTGTATCCTTGGGGCATCTCCTGTCGTCTTCTAAGGGTGGAGTACGTTGTTCCTGGTGAATCTACATCGGGTTGATTATTTCTGCTCTCGAAGATCGGTTGTTTACTTGAAGTTCCAAATGTGGTAGTTTCACTTTCCTTGGTCCAGACTTTTGTAGTTCACATTTTTTTTATTTTAATTATAGTTCTCACTTTGCAGTACTAAAGTCTAGTAGTTACCTATCTTACAATTACATTTTATATTTTAAAAAGAGATGTGTTGGCTACCTTTTTCTTTCTGTATGTATTCTCACTAACTCTACACACTACATTATTCACAATAAAACCATCTCACGCTGGATATACTTTTAAGGACATACACTAACGTGTATGTACACAACGCCAAAACTCACATCTTGTCATGGCGAAGTTCTACTGGCGAATGCGCGTATAGTTTAGGGGCGAGGGCTCAGTAAGCTGGTGCGTATTTACGCACTAAGAAAATAGTTCGTACTTTATATATTATTAATTATTCATTAATTAGAATGTAAATACTTTATGTTTACTTTATTATGACTTAGGGATTTCTTTATTTATATAGTCGCATTTTTAATCATTAAAATAATTATTATTATTATTCTTTACTTAATACCTTTCTTGGCGTGTTGGTACTGGACAATTACAAGTTGATTCAGGAATCTGGGTATAGGTAAGGGTGTATGATACTCTTACTTATTAAAATTAAAAATTTTAATTTGTGCGATTTTCGATATATTTAAAATCGTCACAATCGGTTAAGGGAAAGGGGTAGTTTACCTGCAACGTTTTATGTTTTAACAAAGGTATTTCCTATGGCAAACGATAACAGCCGCAAATTCAAACATAATGAAATAATGTTTTGCATACTGCCCTGAATTGTAAAGTTCTCAAGACCTTATGGTTTTGGTGAAGATCGGTTAAGGGAAAGGGGTAGTTTACCAGCAACGTTTTATGTTTTAAAAGGGTATTTTCTATGGCAAACGATAAGAGCCGCAAATTCAAACAGAATCAAATACGTTTTTGCATACAGCCCTGATTTCTTGAGTACTAAAGTCCCATTGTTTTCGCCGAAGATCGTTTAAGGGAAAGGCGTAGTTTACCAGACACGTTTTTTGTTTTATCAAGGGTATTTTGTATGGCAAACGATAACAGCCGCAAATTCAAACAAAATCATATAATATTTTACATGCAGCCCTGAATTGTAGAGTTCTCAAGACCTATCGTTTTTGGTGAAGATCGGTTAAGGGAAAGGGGTAGTTTATCCGCAACGGTTTTTTATCAAGGGTAATTTTTTTCTATGGTAAACGATAACAGCCGAAAATTCAAACAGAATCAAATGATGTTTTGCATACAGCCCTGTCTTGTAGAGTTCTCAATACCTATTGGTGTTGGTGAAGATCGGTTAAGGAAAAGGGGTAGTTTACCTGCAACGTTTTATGTTTTATAAGGGTATTTTCTATGGCAAACGATAAGAGCCGCATATTCAAACAGAATCAAATACGTTTTTGCATACCGCCCTGTTTTGTTCAGTACTAAAGACCTGCTGTTTTTGGTGAAGATCGGTTAAGGGAAAGGGGTAGTTTACCAGACACGTTGTTTGTTTTATCAAGGGTATTTTATATGGCAAATGATAACAGCCGGAAATTCAAACAGAATCATATAATATTTTGCATACAGCCCTGAAATATAGAGTTCTCAAGACCTGTTGGTTTTGGTGAAGATCGGTTAAGGGAATAGGGTTGTTTACCAGCAACATTTTATGTTTTATCAAGGGTAATTTTTTTTTGGCGAACTTTAACTGCCGTACATTAAAACAGAATCAACTACTCTTCTGCATACCTTTTTGAATTATAGAGAACTCAAGGTCTGTTGATTTTGTAGAAGATCGGTTAAGGGAAAGGGGTAGTTTACCGGCAACGTTTTATGTTTTAACACAGGTATTTTTTCTATGACGAACGATAACTGCCGTAAATTCAAAGAGAATCAACTAATGTTTTGCATACAGCCCTGAATTGTAGAGTTCTCAAGACCTGTCGTTTTTGGTGAAGATCGGTTAAGGGGAAGGGGTAGTTTACTGGCAACAGTTTTTTATCAACTGTAATTCTTTTCTATGGCAAACGATAACAACCATATTATGTTGTAACATTTTATTATTATAACAACATTTTATGTTGTAACAAGAGAAATGTTTCCATGACGAACGATAACTGCCGCACATTCAAACAGAATCAAATATTTTTTTGAATGCTTCCCTGAATTGTAGAGGACGGAAGGTCTGTTGATTTTGGAGAAGATCGGTTAAGAGAAAGGGGTAGTTTACCAGAAACATTTTACGATTTAACAAGAGTAAAGTACTTAATTTTTATAAATAAAGTATCCTGATAAGAAGCTCATAGTAATCCACTGTAGAAACGTAGATGAAATATCTATAAATGAAGAAGTTAGGTGAACGGGGTGGGGGTAATTTTCTATTATTAAAAATTATAGTTGAAGGTGGAGGGGAGAATTTTTATATGTGTACTACGTTATCGGCAACAAAGAAGTAGTTTTTTGTTAAAATTGTTTCCCGGGCTCTTTAGCCGTAGTCCAATGTTTTCTGCAAAACCAGACTTTTCGGCAGTGCCATCGACTGCCATCATCGGTGAAAATCGAGTGCGAAAACGTGAGGTGGTGGTGGTATACGTTAGTGAGCACAGTACTGTGGTTAATGCTGAAGCAATAAGTAGAAAGACGTAGTTTCTATGGAAATATTTCATTTCGAATATGATTTTAAATATAAATCTTAGAACATTTCTAAAAAGTGTGTGTGTGTGTGTGTGTGTGTGTCTTAGATTTTTTTCTATGGCAAACGATAACAGCCGCAAATTCAAACAGAATCAAATAAGGTTTTGCATACAGCCCTGATTTGTAGAGTACTCACGACCTATTGTTTTTTGTGAAGATCGGTTGAGGGCAAGGGGTAGTTTACCAACAACAGTTTTTTTTTATCAAGGGTAATTTTGTTTGTTTGGCAAACGATAACAGCCGCAAATTCAAACAGAATCAAATAATGTTTTGCATACTGCGCTGTGTTATAGCGTTCTCAAGACCTTTTGTTTTTGGTGAAGATCGGTTAAGGGAAAGGGGTAGTTTACCTGCAACGTTTTATGTTTTAAAAGGGTATTTTCTATGGCAAACGATAAGAGCCGCAAATTGAAACAGAATCAAATGACTATTTGCATACAGCCCTGAATTGTAGAGTTCTCAAGACCTATTGATTTTGGTGAAGATCGGTTAAGGGAAAGGGGTAGTTTACCGCCTACGTTTTATGTTTTAAAAGGGTATTTTTTATAGAAAATGATAAGAGTCGCAAATTCAAACAGAATCAAATCATTTTTTGCATGCAGCCCTGGTTTGTAGAGTACTCACGACCTGTTGTTTTTGGTGAAGATCGGTTGAGGGAAAGGGGTAGTTTACCGGCAACGGTTTTTTTTTAATCAAGGGTAATTGTTTTCTATGGCAAACGATAACAGCCGCAAATTCAAACAGAATCAACTACTCTTTTGCATACAGCCCTGAATTAAAGTGTTCTCAAGATCTGCTGTTTTTGGTGAAGATCGGTTAAGGGAAAGGGGTAGTTTACCAGCAACGTTTTATGTTTTAACAAAGGTATTCTATATGGCAAACGATAACAGCCGTAAATTCAAACATAATGAAATAATGTATTGCATACTGTCCTGAATTGTAGAGTTCTCAAGACGTGTCGTTTTTGGTGAAGATCGGTTAAGGGAAAGGGGTAGTTTACCGGCAACGGTTTTTTATCAAGGGTAATTTTTTTCTATGGTAAACGATAACAGCCGCAAATTCAAACAGAATCAAATGATGTTTTGCATACAGCCCTGTATTGTAGAGTTCTCAATACCTATTGGTGTTGGTGAAGATCGGTTAAGGAAAAGGGGTAGTTTACCAGCAACGTTTTATGTTTTATAAGGGTATTTTCTATGGCAAACGATAAGAGCCGCAAATTCAAACAGAATCAAATACGTTTTTGCATACAGCCCTGTTTTGTTGAGTACTAAAGACCTATTGTTTTTGGTGAAGATCGGTTAAGGGAAAGGGGTAGTTTACCAGACACGTTTTTTGTTTTATCAAGGGTATTTTATATGGGAAATGATAACAGCCGCAAATTCAAACAGAATCATATAATATTTGGCATACAGCCCTGACATGTAGAGTTCTCAAGACCTGTTGGTTTTGGTGAAGATCGGTTAAGGGAATAGGGTTGTTTACCAGCAACATTTTATGTTTTATCAAGGGTAATTTTTTTTTTTACGAACGATAACTGCCGTACATTAAAACAGAATCAACTACTCTTCTGCATACCTTTTTGAATTATACAGAACTGAAGGTCTGTTGATTTTGTTGAAGAACGGTTAAGGGAAGGGGGTAGTTTACCAGCAACGTTTTTTGTTTTAACAATGGTATTTTTTTTTTGACGAACGATAACTGCCGTAAAATCATAGAGAATCAACTAATGTTTTGCATACAGCCCTGAATTGTAGAGTTCTCAAGACCTGTTGTTTTTGGTGAAGATTGGTTAATGGAATAGGGTAGTTTACCAGCAACGTTTTATGTTTTATCAAGGGTGTTTTATATGGCAAACGATAGCAGCCGCAAATTCAAACAGAATCAAATAATTGTTTGTATACAGGCCTGAATTATAGAGTACCTAAGACCTGTCGTTTTTGGTGAAGATCGGTTAAGGGAAAGGGGTAGTTTACCAGCAACAGTTTTTTATCAACTGTAATTCTTTTCTATGGCAAACGATAACAGCCGCAAATTCAAACAGAATCAAATGATGTTTTGCATACAGCCCTGTATTGTAGAGTTCTCAATACGTATTGGTGTTGGTGAAGATCGGTTAATGGGAAGGGGTAGTTTACCTGCAACATTTTATGTTTTAACAAGGGTAATTTTTTATATGACGAGCGATAACTGCCGTAAATTGAGACAGAATCAACTAGGTTTTTGCATACCTTTTTGAACTAAAGAGAACTCAAGGTCTGTTGATTTTGTTGAAGATCGGTTAAGGGAAGGGGTAGTTTATCAGCAACGTTTTATGTTTTAAAAAGAGTAATTTTTTTATGACGAACGATAACTGCCGAAAATTCAATGAGAATCAAATAATTTTTTGCACCCCCTGAGTTGCAGGGAGCTCAAGGTCTTTTGATTTTGGTGAAGATCGGTTATGGGAAAGGGGTAGTTTACCTGAAACATTTTATGTTGTAACAAGAGAAATGTTTCCATGACGAACGATAACTGCCGCACATTCAAACAGAATCAAATATTTTTTTGAATGCTTCCCTGAATTGTAGAGTACGGAAGGTCTGTTGATTTTGGAGAAGATCGGTTAAGAGAAAGGGGTAGTTTACCGGAAACATTTTATGATTTAACAAGAGTAAAGTACTTAATTTTTATAAATAAAGTATCCTGATAAGAAGCTCATAGTAATCCACTGTAGAAACGTAGATGAAATATCTATAAATGAAGAAGTTAGGTGAACGGGGTGGGGGTAATTTTCTATTATTAAAAATTATATTTGAAGGTGGAGGGGAGAATTTTTATATGTTTACTACGTTATCGGCAACAAAGAAGTAGTTTTTTGTTAAAATTGCTTCCCGGGCTCTTTAGCCGTAGTCAAATGTGTTCTGCAAAACCAGACTTTTCGGCAGTGCTATCGACTGCCATCATCGGTGAAAATCGAGTGCGAAAACGTGAGGTGAAGCAATAAGTAGAAAGACGTAGTTTCTATGGAAATATTTCATTTCGAATATGATTTTAAATATAAATCTTAGAACATGGAAGTCATGTATGGTTCTCCATACCGATATTTTACTTCCATGTTCCTTAAGGAAATGGAAGTATGGTGATGGCAAAAAAAATCGTGTTCGAGATTATTGCAGATTCTGATTGTACTACACTCAAAACATGAAAAAAAGTCGTTTTCCAAAAAGTGCCTGTCTGTGTGTCTATGTGTGTCTGTCTGTCTGTCTTAGATTTTTTTCTATGACAAACGATAACAGCCGCAAATTCAAACAGAATCAAATAATTTTTTGCATACCACCCTGATTTGTAGAATACTCACGACTTTTTTGTTTTTGGTGAAGATCGGTTGAGGGGAAGGGGTATTTTACCTGCAACAGTTTTTTTTTATCAAGGGTAATTTTGTTTGTTTGGCAAACGATAACAGCCGCAAATTCAAACAGAATTATATAATGTATCGCATACAGCCCTGAATTGTAGAGTTCTCAAGATCTGTTGATTTTGGTAAAGATCGGTTAAGGGAAAGGGGTAGTTTACCGGCAACGTTTTATGTTGTAAAAGGGTATTTTTTATGGCAAACGATAACAGCCGCAAATACAAACATAATCAAATAATGTTTTGCATACAAGCCTGACTTGTAGAGTACCTAAGACCTGTCGTTTGTGGTGAAGATCGGTTAAGGGAAAGGGGTAGTTTAACATGCAAAAATTTTATGTTTTAAAAGGGTATTTTTTATGGCAAACGATAAGAGCCGCAAATTGAAACAGAATCAAATGATTATTTGCATACAGCCCTAAATTGTAGAGTTTTCAAGACGTATTGATTTTGGTGAAGATCGGTTAAGGGAAAGGGGTAGTTTACCGGCTACATTTTATGTTTTAAAAGAGTATTTTTTATAGCAAACGATAAGAGTCGCAAATTCAAACAGAATCAAATCATTTTTTGCATACAGCCCTGGTCTGTAGAGTCCTCACGACCTGTTGGTTTTGGTGAAGATCGGTTGAGGGAAAGGGGTAGTTTACCAGAAACGGTTTTTTTTAAATCAAGGGTAATTGTTTTTTATGGCAAACGATAAAACCCGCAAATTCAAACAGAATCAACTACTCTTTTGCATACAGCCCTGATTTGTAGAGTTCTCAAGATCTGCTGATTTTGGTAAAGATCGGTTAAGGGAAAGGGGTAGTTTACCAGCAACGTTTTATGTTTTAAAAGGGTATTTTCTATGGCAAACGATAACAGCCGCAAATACAAACATAATCAAATAATTGTTTGCATACAGGCCTGAATTGTAAAGTAACTAAGACCTGCCGTTTTTGGTGAAGATCGGTTAAGGGAAAGGGGTAGTTTACCTGCAACAGTTTTTTATCAACTGTAATTTTTTCCTATGCAAACGATAACAGCCGCAAATTCAAACAGAATCAAATGATGTTTTGCATACAGCCCTGTATTGTAGAGTTCTCAATACGTATTGGTGTTGGTGAAGATCGGTTAAGGGAAAGGGGTAGTTTACCAGCAACATTTTATGTTATAACAAGGGTAATTTTTTATATGACGAGCGATAACTGCCGTAAATTCAAACAGAATCAACTAGGTTTTTGCATACTTTTTGAACTAAAGAGAACTCAAGGTCTGTTGATTTTGTTGAAGATCGGTTAAGGGAAGGGGTAGTTTATCAGCAACGTTTTATGTTTTAAAAAGAGTAATTTTTTTATGACGAACGATAACTGCCGAAAATTCAATGAGAATCAAATAATTTCTTGCACCCCCTGAGTTGCAGAGAGCTCAAGGTCTATTGATTTTGGTGAAGATCGGTTATGGGAAAGGGGTAGTTTACCTGCAACATTTTATGTTGTAACAAGAGAAATGTTTCCATGACGAACGATAACTGCCGTACATTCAAACAGAATCAAATATTTTTTTGCATGCTTCCCTGAATTGTAGAGGACGGAAGGTCTGTTGATTTTGGAGAAGATCGGTTAAGAGAAAGGGGTAGTTTACCTGAAACATTTTATGATTTAACAAGAGTAAAGTACTTAATTTTTATAAATAAAGTATCCTGATAAGAAGCTCATAGTAATGCACTGTAGAAACCTAGAAGAAATATCTATAAATGAAGAAGTTAGGTGAACGGGGTGGGGGTAATTTTCTATTATTAAGAATTATAGTTGAAGGTAGAGGGGAGAATTTTTATATGTGTACTACGTTATCGGCAACAAAGAAGTAGTTTTTTGTTAAAATTGCTTCCCGGGCTCTTTAGCCGTAGTCTAATGTTCTCTGCAAAACCAGACTTTTCGGCAGTGCCATCGACTGCCATCATCGGTGAAAATCGAGTGCGAAAACGTGAGGTGGTGGTGGTATACGTTAGTGAGCACAGTACTGTGGTTTAATGCTGAAGCAATAAGTAGAAAGACGTAGTTTCTATGGAAATATTTCATTTCGAATATGATTTTAAATATACATCTTAGAACATGAAAGTCATGTATGGTTCTCCATACCGATATTTTACTTCCATGTTCCTTAAGGAAATGGAAGTATGGTGATGGCAAAAAAAATCGTGTTCGAGATTATTGCAGATTCTGATTGTACTACACTCAAAACATGAAAAAAAGTCGTTTTCCAAAAAGTGTGTGTGTGTGTGTCTGTCTGTCTGTCTTAGATTTTTTTTGTGACAAACGATAACAGCCGCAAATTCAAACAGAATCAAATAAGGTTTTGCATACAGACCGCATTTGTAGAGTACTCACGACCTTTTGTTTTTGGTGAAGATCGGTTGAGGGGAAGGGGTAGTTTACCTGCAACAGTTTTTTTTTATCATGGGTAATTTTGTTTGTTTGGCAAACGATAACAGCCGCAAATTCAAACAGAATCAAATAATGTTCCGCATACGGCCCTGAATTCTCGAGGTCTCAAGATCTATTGATTTTGGTAAAGATCGGTTAAGGCAAAGGGGTAGTTTACCTGCTACGTTTTATATTTTAAAAGGGTATTTGTTATAGCAAACGATAAGAGTCGCAAATTCAAACAGAATCAAATCATTTTTTGCATACAGCCACTATGTATTCATAATCATTTTTTGTAGAGTACTCACGATCTATTGTTTTTGGTAAAGATCGGTTGAGGGAAAGGGGTAGTTTACCTGCAACGGTTTTTTTTTTAATCAAGGGTAATTGTTTTCTATGGCAAACGATAACAGCCGCAAATTCAAACAGAATCAACTACTCTTTTGCATACAGCCCTTAATTGTAGAGTTCTTAATATCTATTGTTTTTGGTGAAGATCGGTTAAGGGAAAGGGGTAGTTTACCAGACACGTTTTTTGTTTTATCAAGGGTATTTTATATGGCAAACGATAACAACCGCAAATTCAAACAAAATCATATAATGTTTTGCATACTGCCCTGAATTGTAGAGTTCTCAAGACCTTCTGGTTTTGGTGAAAATCGGTTAAGGGAAAGGGGTAGTTTACCGGCAACGTTTTATGTTTTAAAAGGGTATTTTCTATGGCAAACGATATGAGCCGCAAATTCAAACAGAAACAAATACGTTTTTGCATACAGCCCTGTTTTGTTGTGTACTAAGGCCTGTTGTTTTTGGTGAAGATCGGTTAAGGGAAAGGGGTAGTTTACCAGACACGTTTTTTGTTTTATCAAGGGTATTTTATATGGCAAATGATAACAGCCGCAAATTCAAACAGAATCATATAATATTTTGCATACCGCCCTGAAATATAGAGTTCTCAAGACCTGTTGGTTTTGGTGAAGATCGGTTAAGGGAATAGGGTTGTTTACCAGCAACATTTTATGTTTTATCAAGGGTAATTTTTTCCTTGACGAACGATAACTGCCGTACATTAAAACAGAATCAACTACTCTTCTGCATACCTTTTTGAATTATACAGAACTCAAGGTCTGTTGATTTTGTTGAAGATCGGTTAAGGGAAAGGGGTAGTTTACCAGCAACGTTTTATGTTTTAACAATGGTATTTTTTCTATGACGAACGATAACTGCCGTAAATTCAAAGAGAATCAACTAATATTTTGCATACAGCCCTAAATTGTAGTGTTCTCAAGGTCTTTTGATTTTGGTAAAGATCGGTTAAGGGAAAGGCGTAGTTTACCAGCAACTTTTTATGTTTCAAAAGGGAATTTTTTATGGCAAACGATAAGAGCCGCAAATTGAAACAGAAACAAATGATTATTTGCATACAGACCTGAATTATAGAGTTCTCAAGACCTGATGATTTTGGTGAAGATCGGTTAAGGGAAAGGGGTAGTTTACAAGCTACGTTTTATGTTTTAAGAGGGTATTTTTTATAGCAAACGATAAGAGTCACAAATTCAAACAGAATCAAATCATTTTTTGCATACGGCCGTGGTTTGTAGAGTGCTCACGACCGATTGTTTTTGGTGAAGATCGGTTGAGGGAAAGGGGTAGTTTACCAGCAACGGTTTTTTTTAAATCAAGGGTAATTGTTTTCTATGGCAAACGATAACAGCCGCAAATTCAAACAGAATCAAATGATGTTTTGCATACAGCCCTGATTTCTTGAGTACTAAAGTCCTATTGTTTTTGCTGAAGGTCGTTTAAGGGAAAGGGGTAGTTTAACGGCCACGTTTTTTGTTTTATCAAGGGTATTTTGTATGGCAAACTATAACATCCGCAAATTCAAACAAAATCATATAATATTTTACATACAGCCCTGAATTGTAGAGTTCTCAAGACCTATCGTTTTTGGTGAAGATCGGTTAAGGGAAAGGGGTAGTTTAACAGCAACGGTTTTTTATCAAGGGTAATTTTTTTCTATGGTAAACGATAACAGCCGCAAATTCGAACAAAATCAAATGATGTTTTGCATACAGCCCTGTATTGTAGAGTTCTCAATACCTATTGGTGTTGGTGAAGATCGGTTAAGGAAAAGGGGTAGTTTACCGGCAACGTTTTATGTTTTATAAGGGTATTTCCTATGGCAAACGATAAGAGCCGCAAATTCAAACAGAATCAAATACGTTTTTGCATACAGCCCTGTTTTCTTGAGTACTAAAGACCTATTGTTTTTGGTGAAGATCGGTTAAGGGAAAGGGGTAGTTTACCAGGCACGTTTTTTGTTTTATCAAGGGTATTTTATATGGCAAATGATAACAGCCGCAAATTCAAACAGAATCATATAATATTTTGCATACAGCCCTGAAATGTAGAGTTCTCAAGACCTGTTGGTTTTGGTGAAGATCGGTTAAGGGAATAGGGTTGTTTACCAGCAACATTTTATGTTTTATAAAGGGTAATTTTTTTTTTTGACGAACGATAACTGCCGTACATTAAAACAGAATCAACTACTCTTCTGCATACCTTTTTGAATTATACAGAACTCAAGGTCTGTTGATATTGTTGAAGATCGGTTAAGGGAAAGGGGTGGTTTACCTGCAACGTTTTATGTTTTAACAATGGTATTTTTTCTATGACGAACGATAACTGCCGTAAATTCAAAGAGAATCAACTAATATTTTGCATACGCCCCTGAATTGCAGTGTTACAAGGTCGTCTGATTTTGGTAAAGATCGGTTAAGGGAAAGGGGTAGTTTACCGGCAACGTTTTATGTTTTAAAAGGATATTTTCTATGGCAAACGGTAACAGCCGCAAATACAAACATACTCAAATAAAGTTTTGCATACTGCTCTGAGTTGTCGAGTTCTCAAGATCTCTTGTTTTTGGTGAATATCGGTTAAGGGAAAGGGGTAGTTTACCAGCAACGTTTTATGTTTTAAAAGGGTATTTTCTATGGCAAACGATAAGAGCCGCAAATTCAAACAGAATCAAATACGTTTTTGCATACAGCCCTGATTTCTTGAGTACTAAAGTCCTATTGTTTTTTCTGAAGATCGTTTACGGGAAAGGGGTAGTTTACCAGCCACGTTTCTTGTTTTATCAAGGGTATTTTGTATGGCAAACGATAACAGCCGCAAATTCAAACAAAATCAACTACTCTTTTGCATACAGCCCTGAATTGTAGATTTCTCAAGATCTGCTGATTTTGGGTAAGATCGGTTAAGGGAAAGGGGTAGTTTACCGGCAACGTTTTATGTTTTAAAAGGGTATTTTCTATGGCAAACGATAACAGCCGCAAATACAAACATAATCAAATAATGTTTTGCATACTGCCCTGAATTTTAGAGTTCTCAAGACCTTTTGTTTTTGGTGAAGATCGGCTAAGTGTAAGGGGTAGTTTACCAGCAACGTTTTAAGTTTTAAAAGGGTATTTTTTATGGCAAACGGTGAGAGCCGCAAATTGAAACAGAATCAAATGATTATTTGCATATCGCCCAGAATTGTTGAGTTCTCAAGACCTATTGATTTTGGTGAAGATCGGTTAAGGGAAAGGGGTAGTTTACCCGCTACGTTTTATGTTTTAAAAGGGTATTTTTTATAGCAAACGATAAGAGTCGCAAATTCAAACAGAATCAAATCATTTTTTGCATACCGCCCTGGTTTGTAGAGTGCTCACGATCTATTGTTTTTGGTGAAGATCGGTTGAGGGAAAGGGGTAGTTTACCAGCAGCGGTTTTTTTTAAAAATCAAGGGTAATTGTTTTCTATGGCTAACGATAAAAGCCGAAAATTCAAACAGAATCATCTACTCTCTTGCATACAGCCCTGAATTGTAGAGTTCTCAAGACCTATTGTTTTTGGTGAAGACCGGTTAAGGGAAAGGGGTAGTTTACCAGACACGTTTTTTGTTTTATCAAGGGTATTTTATATGGCAAACGATAACAGCCGCAAATTCAAACAAAATCATATAATGTTTTGCACACTGCCCTGATTTGTAGAGTTCTCAAGACCTTTTGGTTTTGGTGAAAATCGGTTAAGGGAAAGGGGTAGTTTACGAGCAACGTTGTATGTTTTAAAAGGGTATTTTCTATGGCAAACGATAAGAGCCGCAAATTCGAACAGAATCAAATACGTTTTTGCATACAGCCCTGATTTCTTGAGTACTAAAGTCCTATTGTTTTTGCTGAAGATCGTTTAAGGGAAAGGGGTAGTTTACCGGCAACGTTTTTTGTTTTATCAAGGGTATTTTGTATGGCAAACGATAACGGCCGCAAATTCAAACAAAATCATATAATAGTTTACATACTACAGCCCTGAATTGTAGAGTTCTCAAGACCTATCGTTTTTGGTGAAGATCGGTTAAGGGAAAGGGGTAGTTTACCTGCAACGGTTTTTTATCAAGGGTAATTTTTTTCTATGGTAAACGATAACAGCCGCAAATTCAAACAGAATCAAATGATGTTTTGCATACTGCCCTGAATTGTAGAGTTCTCAAGACCTTTTGGTTTTGGTGAAAATCGGTTAAGGGAAAGGGGTAGTATACTAGCAACGTTTTATGTTTTAAAAGGGTATTTTCTATGGCAAACGATAAGAGCCGCAAATTCAAACAGAAACAAATACGTTTTTGCATACAGCCCTGTTTTGTTGTGTACTAAAGACCTGTTGTTTTTGGTGAAGATCGGTTAAGGGAAAGGGGTAGTTTACCAGACACGTTTTTTGTTTTATCAAGGGTATTTTATATGGCATATGATAACAGCCGCAAATTCAAAGAGAATCATATAATATTTTGCATACCGCCCTGAAATATAGAGTTCTCAAGACTTGTTGGTTTTGGTGAAGATCGGTTAAGGGAATAGGGTTGTTTACCAGCAACATTTATGTTTTATCAAGGGTAATTCTTATTTGACGAACGTTAACTGCCGTACATTAAAACAGAATCAACTACTCTTCTGCATACCCTTTTGAATTATACAGAACTCAAGGTCTGTTGATTTTGTTGAAGATCGGTTAAGAGAAAGGGGTAGTTTACCAGCAACGTTTTATGTTTTAACAAGGGTATTTTTTCTATGACGAACGATAACTGCCGTAAATTCAAAGAGAATCAACTAATGTTTTGCATACAGCCCTGAATTGTA
Organism: Magicicada septendecula; assembly: GCA_034769895.1. Taxonomy (NCBI): domain Eukaryota; kingdom Metazoa; phylum Arthropoda; class Insecta; order Hemiptera; family Cicadidae; genus Magicicada; species Magicicada septendecula. The sequence continues at coordinate 148,016,762 of CM068371.1, forward strand.
GAGTTCTCAAGACCTCTTGTTTTTGGTGAAGATTGGTTAATGGAATAGGGTAGTTTACCAGCAACGTTTTATGTTTTATCAAGGGTGTTTTCTATGGCAAACGATAGCAGCCGCAAATTCAAACAGAATCAAATAATTGTTTGCATACAGGCCTGAATTCTAGAGTACATAAGACCTGTCGTTTTTGGTGAAGATCGGTTAAGGAAAGGGGTAGTCTACCAGCAACAGTTTTTTATCAACTGTAATTTTTTTCTATGGCAAACGATAACAGTCGCAAATTCAAACAGAATCAAATGATGTTTTGCATACAGCCCTGTATTGTAGAGTTCTCAATACGTATTGGTGTTGGTGAAGATCGGTTAAGGGAAAGGGGTAGTTTACCAGCAACATTTTATGTTTTAACAAGGGTAATTTTTTATATGACGAGCGATAACTGCCGTAAATTCAAACAGAATCAACTAGGTTTTTGCATACCTTTTTGAACTAAAGAGAACTCAAGGTCTGTTGATTTTGTTGAAGATCGGTTAAGGGAAGGGGTAGTTTATCAGCAACGTTTTATGTTTTAAAAAGAGTAATTTTTTTATGACGAACGATAACTGCCGAAAATTCAATGAGAATCAAATAATTTCTTGCACCCCCTGAGTTGCAGAGAGCTCAAGGTCTATTGATTTTGGTGAAGATCGGTTATGGGAAAGGGGTAGTTTACCTGCAACATTTTATTTTGTAACAAGAGAAATGTTTCCATGACGAACGATAACTGCCGTACATTCAAACAGAATCAAATATTTTTTTGCATGCTTCCCTGAATTGTAGAGGACGGAAGGTCTGTTGATTTTGGAGAAGATCGGTTAAGAGAAAGGGGTAGTTTACCAGAAACATTTTGTGATTTAACAAGAGTAAAGTACTTAATTTTTATAAATAAAGTATCCTGATAAGAAGCTCATAGTAATCCACTGTAGAAACCTAGAAGAAATATCTATAAATGAAGAAGTTAGGTGAACGGGATGGGGGTAATTTTCTATTATTAAAAATTATAGTTGAAGGAGGAGGGGAGAATTTTTATATGTGTACTACGTTATCGGCAACAAAGAAGTAGTTTTTTGTTAAAATTGCTTCCCGGGCTCTTTAGCCGTAGTCTAATGTTCTCTGCAAAACCAGACTTTTCGGCAGTGCCATCGACTGCCATCATCGGTGAAAATCGAGTGCGAAAACGTGAGGTGGTGGTGGTATACGTTAGTGAGCACAGTACTGTGGTTAATGCTGAAGCAATAAGTAGAAAGACGTAGTTTCTATGGAAATATTTCATTTCGAATATGATTTTAAATATAAATCTTAGAACATGGAAGTCATGTATGGTTCTCCATACCGATATTTTACTTCCATGTTCCTTAAGGAAATGGAAGTATGGTGATGGCAAAAAAAATCGTGTTCGAGATTATTGCAGATTCTGATTGTACTACACTCAAAACATGAAAAAAAGTCGTTTTCCAAAAAGTGTGTGTGTGTGTGTGTGTGTCTGTCTGTCTGTCTTAGATTTTTTTCTATGACAAACGATAACAGCCGCAAATTCAAACAGAATCAAATAAGGTTTTGCATACAGCCCGCATTTGTAGAGTACTCACGACCTTTTGTTTTTGGTGAAGATCGGTTGAGGGGAAGGGGTAGTTTACCAGGAACAGTTTATTTTTATCAAGGGTAATTTTGTTTGTTTGGCAAACGATAACAGCCGCTAATTCAAACAGAATCAAATAATGTTTCGCATACAGCCCTGAATTGTAGAGGTCTCAAGATCTGTTGATTTTGGTAAAGATCGGTTAAGGCAAAGGGGTAGTTTACCAGCTACGTTTTATGTTTTAAAAGGGTATTTGTTATAGCAAACGATAAGAGTCGCAAATTCAAACAGAATCAAATCATTTTTTGCATACAGCCCTGGTTTGTAGAGTACTCGCGATCTATTGTTTTCGGTGAAGATCGGTTGAGGGAAAGGGGTAGTTTACCTGCAACGGTTTTTTTTTAAATCATGGGTTATTGTTTTCTATGGCAAACGATAACAGCCGCAAATTCAAACAGAATCAACTACTCTTCTGCATACAGCCCTGAATTGTAGAGTTCTTAAGATCTATTGTTTTTGGTGAAGATCGGTTAAGGGAAAGGGGTAGTTTACCAGACACGTTTTTTGTTTTATCAAGGGTATTTTATATGGCAAACGATAACAGCCGCAAATTCAAACAAAATCATATAATGTTTTGCATACTGCCCTGAATTGTAGAGTTCTCAAGACCTTTTGGTTTTGGTGAAAATCGGTTAAGGGAAAGGGGTGGTTTACCGGCAACGTTTTATGTTTTAAAAGGGTATTTTCTATGGCAAACGATATGAGCCGCAAATTCAAACAGAAACAAATACGTTTTTGCATACAGCCCTGTTTTGTTGTGTACTAAGGCCTGTTGTTTTTGGTGAAGATCGGTTAAGGGAAAGGGGTAGTTTACCAGACACGTTTTTTGTTTTATCAAGGGTATTTTATATGGCAAATGATAAGAGTCGCAAATTCAAACAGAATCAAATCATTTTTTGCATACAGCCCTGGTTTGTAGAGTACTCACGATCTATTGTTTTTGGTGAAGATCGGTTGAGGGAAAGGGGTAGTTTACCTGCAACGGTTTTTTTTTTAATCAAGGGTAATTGTTTTCTATGGCAAACGATAACAGCCGCAAATTCAAACAGAATCAACTACTCTTTTGCATACAGCCCTGAATTGTAGAGTTCTTAAGATCTGTTGTTTTTGGTGAAGATCGGTTAAGGGAAAGGGGTAGTTTACCAGACACGTTTTTTGTTTTATCAAGGGTATTTTATATGGCAAACGATAACCGCCGCAAATTCAAACAAAATCATATAATGTTTTGCATACTGCCCTGAATTGTAGTGTTCTCAAGGACTTTTGATTTTGGTAAAGATCGGTTAAGGGAAAGGCGTAGTTTACCGGAAAATTTTTATGTTTCAAAAGGGAATTTTTTATGGCAAACGATAAGAGCCGCAAATTGAAACAGAAACAAATGATTATTTGCATACAGACCTGAATTGTAGAGTTCTCAAGACCTGATGATTTTGGTGAAGATCGGTTAAGGGAAAGGGGTAGTTTACCAGCTACGTTTTATGTTTTAAGAGGGTATTTTTTATAGCAAACGATAAGAGTCACAAATTCAAACAGAATCAAATCATTTTTTGCATACGGCCGTGGTTTGTAGAGTGGTCACGACCGATTGTTTTTGGTGAAGATCGGTTGAGGGAAAGGGGTAGTTTACCAGCAACGGTTTTTTTTAAATCAAGGGTAATTGTTTTCTATGGCAAACGATAACAGCCGCAAATTCAAACAAAATCATATAATATTTTACATACAGCCCTGAATTGTAGAGTTCTCAAGACCTATCGTTTTTGGTGAAGATCGGTTAAGGGAAAGGGGTAGTTTAACGGCAACGGTTTTTTATCAAGGGTAATTTTTTTCTATGGTAAAAGATAACAGCCGCAGATTCGAACAGAATCAAATGATGTTTTGCATACAGCCCTGTATTGTAGAGTTCTCAATATGTATTGGTGTTGGTGAAGATCGGTTAAGGAAAAGGGGTAGTTTACCGGCAACGTTTTATGTTTTATAAGGGTATTTTCTATGGCAAACGATAAGAGCCGCAAATTCAAACAGAATCAAATACGTTTTTGCATACAGCCCTGTTTTCTTGAGTACTAAAGACCTATTGTTTTTGGTGAAGATCGGTTAAGGGAAAGGGGTAGTTTACCAGGCACGTTTTTTGTTTTATCAAGGGTATTTTATATGGCAAATGATAACAGCCGCAAATTCAAACAGAATCATATAATATTTTGCATACAGCTCTGAAATGTAGATTTCTCAAGACCTGTTGGTTTTGGTGAAGATCGGTTAAGGGAATAGGGTTGTTTACCAGCAACATTTTATGTTTTATCAAGGGTAATTTTTTTTTTGGCGAACGATAACTGCCGTACATTAAAACAGAATCAACTACTCTTCTGCATACCTTTTTGAATTATACAGAACTCAAGGTCTGTTGATATTGTTGAAGATCGGTTAAGGGAAAGGGGTGGTTTACCTGCAACGTTTTATGTTTTAACAATGGTATTTTTTCTATGACGAACGATAACTGCCGTAAATTCAAAGAGAATGAACTAATATTTTGCATACGGCCCTGAGTTGCAGAGTTCTCAAGGTCGTTTGATTTTGGTAAAGATCGGTTAAGGGAAAGGGGTAGTTTACCGGCAACGTTTCATGTTTTAAAAGGGTATTTTCTATGGCAAACGATAACAGCCGCAAATACAAACATAATCAAATAATGTTTTGCATACTGCCCTGAATTTTAGAGTTCTCAAGACCTTTTGTTTTTGGTGAAGATCGGTTAAGGGAAAGGGGTAGTTTACCAGGCACGTTTTTTGTTTTATCAAGGGTATTTTATATGGCAAATGATAACAGCCGCAAATTCAAACAGAATCATATAATATTTTGCATACAGCTCTGAAATGTAGAGTTCTCAAGACCTATTGTTTTTGGTGAAGATCGGTTAAGGGAAAGGGGTAGTTTACCAGACACGTTTTTTGTTTTATCAAGGGTATTTTATATGGCAAACGATAACAGCCGCAAATTCAAACAAAATCATATAATGTTTTGCACACTGCCCTGATTTGTAGAGTTCTCAAGACCTCTTGTTTTTGGTGAAGATTGGTTAATGGAATAGGGTAGTTTACCAGCAACGTTGTATGTTTTAAAAGGGTATTTTCTATGGCAAACGATAAGAGCCGCAAATTCGAACAGAATCAAATACGTTTTTGCATACAGCCCTGATTTCTTGAGTACTAAAGTCCTGTTGTTTTTGCTGAAGATCGTTTAAGGGAAAGGGGTAGCTTACCGGCAACGTTTTTTGTTTTATCAAGGGTATTTTGTATGGCAAACGATAACGGCCGCAAATTCAAACAAAATCATATAATAGTTTACATACTACAGCCCTGAATTGTAGAGTTCTCAAGACCTATCGTTTTTGGTGAAGATCGGTTAAGGGAAAGGGGTAGTTTACCTGCAACGGTTTTTTATCAAGGGTAATTTTTTTCTATGGTAAACGATAACAGCCGCAAATTCAAACAGAATCAAATGATGTTTTGCATACTGCCCTGAATTGTAGAGTTCTCAAGACCTTTTGGTTTTGGTGAAAATCGGTTAAGGGAAAGGGGTAGTATACTAGCAACGTTTTATGTTTTAAAAGGGTATTTTCTATGGCAAACGATAAGAGCCGCAAATTCAAACAGAAACGAATACGTTTTTGCATACAGCCCTGTTTTGTTGTGTACTAAAGACCTGTTGTTTTTGGTGAAGATCGGTTAAGGGAAAGGGGTAGTTTACCAGACACATTTTTTGTTTTATCAAGGGTATTTTATATGGCATATGATAACAGCCGCAAATTCAAAGAGAATCATATAATATTTTGCATACCGCCCTGAAATATAGAGTTCTCAAGACTTGTTGGTTTTGGTGAAGATCGGTTAAGGGAATAGGGTTGTTTACCAGCAACATTTATGTTTTATCAAGGGTAATTCTTATTTGACGAACGTTAACTGCCGTACATTAAAACAGAATCAACTACTCTTGTGCATGCCCTTTTGAATTATACAGAACTCAAGGTCTGTTGATTTTGTTGAAGATCGGTTAAGAGAAAGGGGTAGTTTACCAGCAACGTTTTATGTTTTAACAATGGTATTTTTTCTATGACGAACGATAACTGCCGTAAATTCAAAGAGAATCAACTAATGTTTTGCATACAGCCCTGAATTGTAGAGTTCTCAAGACCTCTTGTTTTTGGTGAAGATTGGTTAATGGAATAGGGTAGTTTACCAGCAACGTTTTATGTTTTATCAAGGGTGTTTCCTATGGCAAACGATAGCAGCCGCAAATTCAAACAGAATCAAATAATTGTTTGCATACAGGCCTGAATTCTAGAGTACATAAGACCTGTCGTTTTTGGTGAAGATCGGTTAAGGAAAGGGGTAGTTTACCAGCAACAGTTTTTTATCAACTGTAATTTTTGTCTATGGCAAACGATAACAGTCGCAAATTCAAACAGAATCAAATGATGTTTTGCATACAGCCCTGTATTGTAGAGTTCTCAATACGTATTGGTGTTGGTGAAGATCGGTTAAGGGAAAGGGGTAGTTTACCAGCAACATTTTATGTTTTAACAAGGGTAATTTTTTATATGACGAGCGATAACTGCCGTAAATTCAAACAGAATCAACTAGGTTTTTGCATACCTTTTTGAACTAAAGAGAACTCAAGGTCTGTTGATTTTGTTGAAGATCGGTTAAGGGAAGGGGTAGTTTATCAGCAACGTTTTATGTTTTAAAAAGAGTAATTTTTTTATGACGAACGATAACTGCCGAAAATTCAATGAGAATCAAATAATTTCTTGCACCCCCTGAGTTGCAGAGGGCTCAAGGTCTATTGATTTTGGTGAAGATCGGTTATGGGAAAGGGGTAGTTTACCTGCAACATTTTATTTTGTAACAAGAGAAATGTTTCCATGACGAACGATAACTGCCGTACATTCAAACAGAATCAAATATTTTTTTGCATGCTTCCCTGAATTGTAGAGGACGGAAGGTCTGTTGATTTTGGAGAAGATCGGTTAAGAGAAAGGGGTAGTTTACCAGAAACATTTTGTGATTTAACAAGAGTAAAGTACTTAATTTTTATAAATAAAGTATCCTGATAAGAAGCTCATAGTAATCCACTGTAGAAACCTAGAAGAAATATCTATAAATGAAGAAGTTAGGTGAACGGGATGGGGGTAATTTTCTATTATTAAAAATTATAGTTGAAGGTGGAGGGGAGAATTTTTATATGTGTACTACGTTATCGGCAACAAAGAAGTAGTTTTTTGTTAAAATTGCTTCCCGGGCTCTTTAGCCGTAGTCTAATGTTCTCTGCAAAACCAGACTTTTCGGCAGTGCCATCGACTGCCATCATCGGTGAAAATCGAGTGCGAAAACGTGAGGTGGTGGTGGTATACGTTAGTGAGCACAGTACTGTGATTAATGCTGAAGCAATAAGTAGAAAGACGTAGTTTCTATGGAAATATTTCATTTCGAATATGATTTTAAATCTAAATCTTAGAACATGGAAGTCATGTATGGTTCTCCATACCGATATTTTACTTCCATGTTCCTTAAGGAAATGGAAGTATGGTGATGGCAAAAAAAATCGTGTTCGAGATTATTGCAGATTCTGATTGTACTACACTCAAAACATGAAAAAAAGTCGTTTTCCAAAAAGTGTGTGTGTGTGTGTGTGTGTGTGTGTGTGTGTGTGTGTGTGTGTGTGTCTGTCTGTCTGTCTGTCTGTCTTCTTAGATTTTTTTCTATGACAAACGATAACAGCCGCAAATTCAAACAGAATCAAATAAGGTTTTGCATACAGCCCGCATTTGTAGAGTACTCACGACCTTTTGTTTTTGGTGAAGATCGGTTGAGGGGAAGGGGTAGTTTACCGGGAACAGTTTATTTTTATCAAGGGTAATTTTGTTTGTTTGGCAAACGATAACAGCCGCTAATTCAAACAGAATCAAATAATGTTTCGCATACAGCTCTGAAATGTAGAGGTCTCAAGATCTGTTGATTTTGGTAAAGATCGGTTAAGGCAAAGGGGTAGTTTACCGGCTACGTTTTATGTTTTAAAAGGGTATTTGTTATAGCAAACGATAAGAGTCGCAAATTCAAACAGAATCAAATCATTTTTTGCATACAGCCCTGGTTTGTAGAGTACTCACGATCTATTGTTTTCGGTGAAGATCGGTTGAGGGAAAGTGGTAGTTTACCTGCAACGGTTTTTTTTTTAATCAAGGGTAATTGTTTTCTATGGCAAACGATAACAGCCGCAAATTCAAACAGAATCAACTACTCTTTTGCATACAGCCCTGAATTGTAGAGTTCTTAAGATCTATTGTTTTTGGTGAAGATCGGTTAAGGGAAAGGGGTAGTTTACCAGACACGTTTTTTGTTTTATCAAGGGTATTTTATATGGCAAACGATAACAGCCGCAAATTCAAACAAAATCATATAATGTTTTGCATACTGCCCTGAATTGTAGAGTTCTCAAGACCTTTTGGTTTTGGTGAAAATTGGTTAAGGGAAAGGGGTAGTTTACCGGCAACGTTTTATGTTTTAAAAGGGTATTTTCTATGGCAAACGATATGAGCCGCAAATTCAAACAGAAACAAATACGTTTTTGCATACAGCCCTGTTTTGTTGTGTACTAAGGCCTGTTGTTTTTGGTGAAGATCGGTTAAGGGAAAGGGGTAGTTTACCAGACACGTTTTTTGTTTTATCAAGGGTATTTTATATGGCAAATGATAAGAGTCGCAAATTCAAACAGAATCAAATCATTTTTTGCATACAGCCCTGGTTTGTAGAGTACTCACGATCTATTGTTTTCGGTGAAGATCGGTTGAGGGAAAGTGGTAGTTTACCTGCAACGGTTTTTTTTTTAATCAAGGGTAATTGTTTTCTATGGCAAACGATAACAGCCGCAAATTCAAACAGAATCAACTACTCTTTTGCATACAGCCCTGAATTGTAGAGTTCTTAAGATCTATTGTTTTTGGTGAAGATCGGTTAAGGGAAAGGGGTAGTTTACCAGACACGTTTTTTGTTTTATCAAGGGTATTTTATATTGCAAACGATAACAGCCGCAAATTCAAACAAAATCATATAATGTTTTGCATACTGCCCTGAATTGTAGTGTTCTCAAGGACTTTTGATTTTGGTAAAGATCGGTTAAGGGAAAGGCGTAGTTTACCGGAAAATTTTTATGTTTCAAAAGGGAATTTTTTATGGCAAACGATAAGAGCCGCAAATTGAAACAGAAACAAATGATTATTTGCATACAGACCTGAATTGTAGAGTTCTCAAGACCTGATGATTTTGGTGAAGATCGGTTAAGGGAAAGGGGTAGTTTGCCAGCTACGTTTTATGTTTTAAGAGGGTATTTTTTATAGCAAACGATAAGAGTCACAAATTCAAACAGAATCAAATCATTTTTTGCATACGGCCGTGGTTCGTAGAGTGCTCACGACCGATTGTTTTTGGTGAAGATCGGTTGAGGGAAAGGGGTAGTTTACCAGCAACGGTTTTTTTTAAATCAAGGGTAATTGTTTTCTATGGTAAACGATAACAGCCGCAAATTCAAACAGAATCAACTACTCTTTTGCATACAGCCCTGAATTGTAGAGTTCTTAAGATCTATTGTTTTTGGTGAAGATCGGTTAAGGGAAAGGGGTAGTTTACCAGGCACGTTTTTTGTTTTATCAAGGGTATTTTATATGGCAAATGATAACAGCCGCAAATTCAAACAGAATCATATAATATTTTGCATACGGCCCTGAATTGCAGAGTTCTCAAGGTCGTTTGATTTTGGTAAAGATCGGTTAAGGGAAAGGGGTAGTTTACCGGCAACGTTTCATGTTTTAAAAGGGTATTTTCTATGGCAAACGATAACAGCCGCAAATACAAACATAATCAAATAATGTTTTGCATACTGCCCTGAATTTTAGAGTTCTCAAGACCTTTTGTTTTTGGTGAAGATCGGCTAAGGGTAAGGGGTAGTTTACCTGCAACGTTTTAAGTTTTAAAAGGGTATTTTTTGGCAAACGGTGAGAGCCGCAAATTGAAACAGAATCAAATGATTATTTGCATATCGCCCAGAATTGTTGAGTTCTCAAGACCTATTGATTTTGGTGAAGATCGGTTAAGGGAAAGGGGTAGTTTACCCGCTACGTTTTATGTTTTAAAAGGGTATTTTTTATAGCAAACGATAAGAGTCGCAAATTCAAATAGAATCAAATCATTTTTTGCATACCGCCCTGGTTTGTAGAGTGCTCACGATCTATTGTTTTTGGTGAAGATCGTTTGAGGGAAAGGGGTAGTTTACCTGCAACGTTTTTTTTTTAAATCATGGGTAATTGTTTTCTATGGCAAACGATAAAAGCCGCAAATTCAAACAGAATCATGTACTCTTTTGCATACAGCCCTGAATTGTAGAGTTCTCAAGACCTATTGTTTTTGGTGAAGATCGGTTAAGGGAAAGGGGTAGTTTACCAGACACGTTTTTTGTTTTATCAAGGGTATTTTATATGGCAAACGATAACAGCCGCAAATTCAAACAAAATCAAACATCAAGCAAATTAAAACAAAATGTTTTGCACACTGCCCTGATTTGTAGAGTTCTCAAGACCTTTTGGTTTTGGTGAAAATCGGTTAAGGGAAAGGGGTAGTTTACCTGCAACGTTGTATGTTTTAAAAGGGTATTTTCTATGGCAAACGATAAGAGCCGCAAATTCGAACAGAATCAAATACGTTTTTGCATACAGCCCTGATTTCTTGAGTACTAAAGTCCTATTGTTTTTGCTGAAGATCGTTTAAGGGAAAGGGGTAGTTTACCGGCAACGTTTTTTGTTTTATCAAGGGTATTTTGTATGGCAAACGATAACGGCCGCAAATTCAAACAAAATCATATAATAGTTTACATACTACAGCCCTGAATTGTAGAGTTCTCAAGACCTATCGTTTTTGGTGAAGATCGGTTAAGGGAAAGGGGTAGTTTACCTGCAACGGTTTTTTATCAAGGGTAATTTTTTTCTATGGTAAACGATAACAGCCGCAAATTCAAACAGAATCAAATGATGTTTTGCATACTGCCCTGAATTGTAGAGTTCTCAAGACCTTTTGGTTTTGGTGAAAATCGGTTAAGGGAAAGGGGTAGTATACTAGCAACGTTTTATGTTTTAAAAGGGTATTTTCTATGGCAAACGATAAGAGCCGCAAATTCAAACAGAAACAAATACGTTTTTGCATACAGCCCTGTTTTGTTGTGTACTAAAGACCTGTTGTTTTTGGTGAAGATCGGTTAAGGGAATGGGGTAGTTTACCAGACACGTTTTTTGTTTTATCAAGGGTATTTTATATGGCATATGATAACAGCCAAAAATTCAAACAGAATCATATAATATTTTGCATACCGCCCTGAAATATAGAGTTCTCAAGACTTGTTGGTTTTGGTGAAGATCGGTTAAGGGAATAGGGTTGTTTACCAGCAACATTTATGTTTTATCAAGGGTAATTTTTTTTTGACGAACGTTAACTGCCGTACATTAAAACAGAATCAACTACTCTTCTGCATACCCTTTTGAATTATACAGAACTCAAGGTCTGTTGATTTTGTTGAAGATCGGTTAAGAGAAAGGGGTAGTTTACCGGCAACGTTTTATGTTTTAACAATGGTATTTTTTCTATGACGAACGATAACTGCCGTAAATTCAAAGAGAATCAACTAATATTTTGCATACGACGCTGAATTGCAGAGTTCTCAAGGTCTTTTGATTTTGGTAAAGATCGGTTAAGGGAAAGGGGTAGTTTACCGGCAACGTTTCATGTTTTAAAAGGGTATTTTCTATGGCAAACGATAACAGCCGCAAATACAAACATAATCAAATAATGTTTTGCATACTGCCCTGAATTTTAGAGTTCTCAAGACCTTTTGTTTTTGGTGAAGATCGGCTAAGGGTAAGGGGTAGTTTACCTGCAACGTTTTAAGTTTTAGAAGGGTATTTTTTGGCAAACGGTGAGAGCCGCAAATTGAAACAGAATCAAATGATTATTTGCATATCGCCCAGAATTGTTGAGTTCTCAAGACCTATTGATTTTGGTGAAGATCGGTTAAGGGAAAGGGGTAGTTTACCCGCTACGTTGTATGTTTTAAAAGGGTATTTTTTATAGCAAACGATAAGAGTCGCAAATTCAAACAGAATCAAATCATTTTTTGCATACCGCCCTGGTTTGTAGAGTGCTCACGATCTATTGTTTTTGGTGAAGATCGTTTGAGGGAAAGGGGTAGTTTACCAGCAACGTTTTTTTTTTAAAATCAAGGGTAATTGTTTTCTATGGCAAACGACAAAAGCCGCAAATTCAAACAGAATCATGTACTCTTTTGCATACAGCCCTGAATTGTAGAGTTCTCAAGACCTATTGTTTTTGGTGAAGATCGGTTAAGGGAAAGGGGTAGTTTACCAGACACGTTTTTTGTTTTATCAAGGGTATTTTATATGGCAAACGATAACAGCCGCAAATTCAAACAAAATCATATAATGTTTTGCACACTGCCCTGATTTGTAGAGTTCTCAAGACCTTTGGTTTTGGTGAAAATCGGTTAAGGGAAAGGGGTAGTTTACCTGCAACGTTGTATGTTTTAAAAGGGTATTTTCTATGGCAAACGATAAGAGCCGCAAATTCGAACAGAATCAAATACGTTTTTGCATACAGCCCTGATTTCTTGAGTACTAAAGTCCTATTGTTTTTGCTGAAGATCGTTTAAGGGAAAGGGGTAGTTTACCGGCAACGTTTTTTGTTTTATCAAGGGTATTTTGTATGGCAAACGATAACGGCCGCAAATTCAAACAAAATCATATAATAGTTTACATACTACAGCCCTGAATTGTAGAGTTCTCAAGACCTATCGTTTTTGGTGAAGATCGGTTAAGGGAAAGGGGTAGTTTACCTGCAACGGTTTTTTATCAAGGGTAATTTTTTTCTATGGTAAACGATAACAGCCGCAAATTCAAACAGAATCAAATGATGTTTTGCATACTGCCCTGAATTGTAGAGTTCTCAAGACCTTTTGGTTTTGGTGAAAATCGGTTAAGGGAAAGGGGTAGTATACTAGCAACGTTTTATGTTTTAAAAGGGTATTTTCTATGGCAAACGATAAGAGCCGCAAATTCAAACAGAAACAAATACGTTTTTGCATACAGCCCTGTTTTGTTGTGTACTAAAGACCTGTTGTTTTTGGTGAAGATCGGTTAAGGGAATGGGGTAGTTTACCAGACACGTTTTTTGTTTTATCAAGGGTATTTTATATGGCATATGATAACAGCCGAAAATTCAAACAGAATCATATAATATTTTGCATACCGCCCTGAAATATAGAGTTCTCAAGACTTGTTGGTTTTGGTGAAGATCGGTTAAGGGAATAGGGTTGTTTACCAGCAACATTTATGTTTTATCAAGGGTAATTTTTTTTTTGACGAACGTTAACTGCCGTACATTAAAACAGAATCAACTACTCTTCTGCATACCCTTTTGAATTATACAGAACTCAAGGTCTGTTGATTTTGTTGAAGATCGGTTAAGAGAAAGGGGTAGTTTACCTGCAACGTTTTATGTTTTAACAATGGTATTTTTTCGATGACGAACGATAACTGCCGTAAATTCAAAGAGAATCAACTAATGTTTTGCATACAGCCCTGAATTGTAGTGTTCTCAAGACCTCTTGTTTTTGGTGAAGATTGGTTAATGGAATAGAGAAGTTTACCAGCAACGTTTTATGTTTTATCAAGAGTGTTTTCTATGGCAAACGATAGCAGCCGCAAATTCAAACAGAATCAAATAATTGTTTGCATACAGGCCTGAATTGTAGAGTACCTAAGACCTGTCGTTTTTGGTGAAGATCGGTTAAGGGAAAGGGGTAGTTTACCTGCAACAGTTTTTTATCAAGTGTAATTTTTTTCTATGGCAAACGATAACAGTCGCAAATTCAAACAGAATCAAATGATGTTTTGCATACAGCCCTGTATTGTAGAGTTCTCAATACGTATTGGTGTTGCTGAAGATCGGTTAAGGGAAAGGGGTAGTTTACCAGCAACATTTTATGTTTTAACAAGGGTAATTTTTTATATGACGAGCGATAACTGCCGTAAATTCAAACAGAATCAACTAGGTTTTTGCATACCTTTTTGAACTAAAGGGAACTCAAGGTCTGTTGATTTTGTTGAAGATCGGTTAAGGGAAGGGGTAGTTTATCAGCAACGTTTTATGTTTTAAAAAGAGTAATTTTTTTATGACTAACGATAACTGCCGAAAATTCAATGAGAATCAAATAATTTTTTGCACCCCCTGAGTTGCAGAGAGCTCAAGGTCTATTGATTTTGGTGAAGATCGGTTATGGGAAAGGGGTAGTTTACCAGCAACGTTTTATGTTTTATCAAGGGTGTTTTCTATGGCAAACGATAGCAGCCGCAAATTCAAACAGAATCAAATAATTGTTTGCATACAGGCCTAAATTGTAGAGTACCTAAGACCTGTCGTTTTTGGTGAAGATCGGTTATGGGAAAGGGGTAGTTTACCTGCAACATTTTATGTTGTAACAAGAGAAGTGTTTCCATGACGAACGATAACTGCCGCACATTCAAACAGAATCAAATATTTTTTGGAATGCTTCCCTGAATTGTAGAGGACGGAAGGTCTGTTGATTTTGGAGAAGATCGGTTAAGAGGAAGGGGTAGTTTACCGGAAACATTTTATGATTTAACAAGAGTAAAGTACTTAATTTTTATAAATAAAGTATCCTGATAAGAAGCTCATAGTAATCCACTGTAGAAACGTAGATGAAATATCTATAATTGAAGAAGTTAGGTGAACGGGGTGGGGGTAATTTTCTATTATTAAAAATTATAGTTGAAGGTGGAGGGGAGAATTTGTATATGTGTACTACGTTATCGGCAACAAAGAAGTAGTTTTTTGTTAAAATTGCTTCCCGGGCTCTTTAGCCGTAGTCTAATGTTTTATGCAAAACCAGACTTTTCGGCAGTGCCATCGACTGCCATCATCGGTGAAAATCGAGTGCGAAAACGTGAGGTGGTGGTGGTATACGTTAGTGAGCACAGTACTGTGGTTAATGCTGAAGCAATAAGTAGAAAGACGTAGTTTCTATGGAAATATTTCATTTCGAATATGATTTTAAATATAAATCTTAGAACATGGAAGTCATGTATGGTTCTCCATACCGATATTTTACTTCCATGTTCCTTAAGGAAATGGAAGTATGGTGATGGCAAAAAAAATCGCGTTCGAGATTATTGCAGATTCTGATTGAACTACACTAAAACATGAAAAAAATTCGTTTTCCAAAAAGTGTCTGTCTGTCTGTGTGTGTGTGTGTGTCTGTCTGTCTATCTGTCTTAAATTTTTTTTTTTAGAAACGATAACAGCCGCAAATTTAAACAGAATCAAATAAGGTTTTGCATACAGCCCTGAATTGTAGAGTACTCACGACCTATTGTTTTTGGTGAAGATCGGTTGAGGGGAAGGGGTAGGTTACCTGCAACAGTTTTTTTTTATCAAGGGTAATTTTGTTTGTTTGGCAAACGATAACAGCCGCAAATTCAAACAGAATCAACTACTCTTTTGCATACAGCCCTGAATTGTAGAGTTCTCAATATTAGTTGATTTTGGTAAAGATCGGTTAAGGGGAAGGGGTAGTTTACCTGCAACGTTTTATGTTTTAAAAGGGTATTTTATATGGCAAACGATAACAGCCGCAAACACAAACATAATCAAATAATGTTTTGCATACTGCCCTGAATTGTAGAGTTCTCAAGACCTTTTGTTTTTGGTGAAGATCGGCTGAGGGTAAAGGGTAGTTTACCAGCAACGTTTTATGTTTTAAAAGGGTATTTTCTATGGCAAACGATAAGAGCCGCAAATTGAAACAGAATCAAATGATTATTTGCATGCAGCCCTGAATTGTAGAGTTCTCAAGACCTATTGATTTTGGTGAAGATCGGTTAAGGGAATGGGGTAGTTTACCGGCTACGTTTTATGTTTTAAAAGGGGATTTTTTATAGCAAACGATAAGAGTCGCAAATTCAAACAGAATCAAATCATTTTTTGCATACAGCCCTGGTCTGTAGAGTACTCACGATCTATTGTTTTTGGTGAAGATCGGTTGAGGGAAAGGGGTAGTTTACCGGCAACGGTTTTTTTTAAAATCAAGGGTAATTGTTTTCTATGGCAAACGATAACAGCCGCAAATTCAAACAGAATCAACTACACTTTTGCATACAGCCCTGAATTGTAGAGTTCTCAAGATCTATTGTTTTTGGTGAAGATCGGTTAAAGGAAAGGGGTAGTTTACCCGACACGTTTTTTGTTTTATCAAGGGTATTTTATATGGCAAACGATAACAGCCGCAAATTCAAACAAAATCATATAATGTTTTGCACACTGCCCTGAATTGTAGAGTTCTCAAGACCTTTTGGTTTTGTGAAAATCGGTTAAGGGAAAGGGGTAGTTTACCAGCAACGTTTTATGTTTTACAAGGGTATTTTCTATGGCAAACGATAAGAGCCGCAAATTCGAACAGAATCAAATACGTTTTTGCATACAGCCCTGATTTCTTGAGTACTAAAGTCCTATTGTTTTTGCTGAAGATCGTTTAAGGGAAAGGGGTAGTTTACCTGCAACGGTTTTTTTTTAATAAAGGGTATTTTGTATGGCAAACGATAACAGCCGCAAATTGAAACAGAATCAACTACTCTTTTGCATACAGCCCTGAATTGTAGAGTTCTCAGGACCTGTCGTTTTTAATGAAGATCGGTTAATGGAAAGGGGTAGTTTACCGGCAACGGTTTTTTATCAAGGGTAATTTTTTTCTATGGTAAACGATAACAGCCGCAAATTCAAACAGAATCAAATGATGTTTTGTATACTGCCCTGAATTGTAGAGTTCTCAACACCTTTTGGTTTTGCTGAAAATCGGTTAATGGTATTTTTTTTTGACTAACGATAACTGCCGTAAATTAAAAGAGAATCAACTAATGTTTTGCATACAGCACTGAATTGTAGAGTTCTCATGGTCGTTTGATTTTGGTAGAGATCGGTTAAGGGAAAGGGGTAGTTTACCTGCAACGTTTTATGTTTGAAAAGGGTATTTCCTATGGCAAACGATAACAGCCGCAAATACAAACATAATCAAATAAAGTTTTGCATACTGCTCTGAGTTGTCGAGTTCTCAAAATTCTTTGTTTTTGGTGAAGATCGGTTAAGGGAAAGGGGTAGTTTACCAGCAACGGTTTTTTTTAAATCAAGGGTAATTGTTTTCTATGGCAAACGAAAACAGCCGCAAATTCAAACAGAATCAACTACACTTTTGCATACAGCCCTGAATTGAAGAGTTCTCAAGATCTGTTGTTTTTGGTGAAGATCGGTTAAGGGAAAGGAGTAGTTTACCGGCAACGTTTTATGTTTTACAAGGGTATTTTCTATGGCAAACGATAAGAGCCGCAAATTCGAACAGAATCAAATACGTTTTTGCATACAGCCCTGATTTCTTGAGTACTAAAGTCCTATTGTTTTTGCTGAAGATCGTTTAAGGGAAAGGGGTAGTTTACCAGCAACGGTTTTTTTTTAATCAAGGGTATTTTGTATGGCAAACGATAACAGCCGCAAATTGAAACAGAATCAACTACTCTTTTGCATACAGCCCTGAATTGTAGAGTTCTCAAGACCTGTCGTTTTTAATGAATATCGGTTAAGGGAAAGGGGTAGTTTACCTGCAACGGTTTTTTTTAAATCAAGGGTAATTGTTTTCTATGGTAAACGATAACAGCCGCAAATTCAAACAGAATCAACTACTCTTTTGCATACAACCCTGATTTGAAAAGTTCTCATGATCTGTTTTTTTTGGTGAAGATCGGTTAAGGGAAAGGGGTAGTTTACCGGCAACGTTTTATGTTTTAAAAGGGTATTTTCTATGGCAAACGATAAGAGCCGCAAATTCGAACAGAATCAAATACGTTTTTGCATACAGCCCTGATTTCTTGAGTACTAAAGTCCTATTGTTTTTGCTGAAGATCGTTTAAGGGAAAGGGGTAGTTTACCAGCAACGGTTTTTTTTTAATCAAGGGTATTTTGTATGGCAAACGATAACAGCCGCAAATTGAAACAGAATCAACTACTCTTTTGCATACAGCCCTGAATTGTAGAGTTCTCAAGACCTGTCGATTTTAATGAAGATCGGTTAAGGGAAAGGGGTAGTTTACCTGCAACGGTTTTTTTTAAATCAAGGGTAATTGTTTTCTATGGTAAACTATAACAGCCGCAAATTCAAACAGAATCAACTACTCTTTTGCATACAACCCTGATTTGAAAAGTTCTCATGATCTGTTTTTTTTGGTGAAGATCGGTTAAGGGAAAGGGGTAGTTTACCGGCAACGTTTTATGTTTTAAAAGGGTATTTTCTATGGCAAACGATAAGAGCCGCAAATTCGAACAGAATCAAATACGTTTTTGCATACAGCCCTGATTTCGTGAGTACTAAAGTCCTATTGTTTTCGCTGAAGATCGTTTAAGGGGAAGGGGTAGTTTACCGGCCACGTTTCTTGTTTTATCAAGGGTATTTTGTATGGCAAACGATAACAGCCGCAAATTCAAACAAAATCATATAATATTTTACAGACAGCCCTGAATTGTAGAGTTCTCAAGACCTATCGTTTTTGGTGAAGATCGGTTAAGGGAAAGGGGTAGTTTACCTGCAACGGTTTTTTATCAAGGGTAATTTTACTTCCATATTCCTTAAGGAATGGAAGTATGGTGATGGCAAAAAAAATCGTGTTCGAGATTATTGCAGATTCTGATTCTACTACACTCAAAACATGAAAAAAAGTCGTTTTCCGAAAAGTGTCTGTGTGTCTGTCTGTCTGTGTGTCTGTGTGTCTGTGTGTCTGTCTGTCTGTAGATTTTTTTTCTATGGCAAACGATAACTGCCGCAAATTCAAACAGAATCAAATAATTTTTTGCATACAGCCCGGTTTTGCAGAGTTCTCGCGACCTATTGTTTTTGGTGAAGATCGGTTGAGGAAAAGGGGTAGTTTACCTGCAACGGTTTTTTT
Source organism: Magicicada septendecula (assembly GCA_034769895.1). Taxonomy (NCBI): domain Eukaryota; kingdom Metazoa; phylum Arthropoda; class Insecta; order Hemiptera; family Cicadidae; genus Magicicada; species Magicicada septendecula. The sequence continues at coordinate 148,035,544 of CM068371.1, forward strand.
TTAGCAAGGGAAATTTTGTTTGTTTGGCAAACGATAACAGCCGCAAAGTCAAACAGAATCAAATAATGTTTCGCATGCAGCCCTGAATTGTAGAGTTCTCAAGACCTATTGTTTTTGGTGAAGATCGGTTAAGGGAAAGGGGTAGTTTACCTGTAACGTTTTATGTTTTAACAAGGGTATTTCTTATGGCAAACGATAACAGCCGCAAATTCAAACAGAATGAAAAGATTATTTGCATACAGCCCTAAATTGTAGAGTTCTCAATACCTTTTGTTTTTGGTGAAGATCGGTTAAGGGAAAGGGGTAGTTTACCTACAACGTTTTTTTAACAAGGGTATTTTCTATGGCAAACGATAACAGCCGCAAATTCAAACAGAATCAAATAATTTTCTGCATACAGCCCTGATTTGTAGAGTACTCAAGACCTATTGTTTTTGGTGAAGATCGGTTGAGGGGAAGGGGTAGTTTACCAGCAACGTTTTTTATCATGCGTATTTTCTATGGCAAACGACAACTGCCGCAAATTCAAACAGAATCAAATAATTTTTTGCATACAGCCCTGATTTGTAGAGTACTCGCGACCTGTTGTTTTTGGTGAAGATCGGTTGAGGGGAAGGGGTAGTTTACCTGCAACGGTTTTTTTTATCAAGGGAAAATTTTTTTTTTTTGGCAAACGATAACAGCCGCAAATTCAAACAGAATCAAATAATGTTTCGCATACAGCCCTGAATTGTAGATTTCTCAAGACCTATTGTTTTTGGTGAAGATCGGTTGAGGGAAAGGGGTAGTTTACCTGCAACGTTTTTTTAACAAGGGTATTTTATATGGCAAACGATAAAAGCCGCAAATTCAAACAGAATCAAATAATGTTTTGCATACAGTCCTGATTTGTAGAGTACTCAAGACCTTTTGTTTTTGGTGAAGATCGGTTAAGGGGAAGGGGTAGTTTACCTGCAACCTTTTACGTTTTATTTTCTATGGCAAACGATAACAGCCGCAAATTCAAACAGAATCAAATAATGTTTTGCATACAGCCCTGATTTGTAGAGTACTCAAGACCTATTGTTTTTGGTGAAGATCGGTTAAGGGTAAGGGGTAGTTTACCTGCAACGTTTTTTTATCAAGCGTATTTTCTATGGCAAACGATAACAGCCGCAAATTCAAACAGAATCAAATAATTTTGTGCATACGTCCCTGAATTGTAGAGGTCTCAATGACTTTCGATTTTGGTGAAGATCGGTTAAGGGGAAGGGGTAGTTTACCTGCAACCTTTTACGTTTTAACAAGAGTAAAGTACTTGAAAATTTATTTAAACTTTTTGAAACAATGGTAATTGTTAAAAATAAAATAATTTTGTTGCCAGGCAATAAAATTATAATTTTTTCATTTTAATGTAATATAATATTTTTCATTTAATACAGCAATAAAAAGGCAGGTAAGACACAGCCTGGCTGTTTGGCTGAAAATGATTTTAAATATAAATCTTAGAATATGGAAGTCATGTATGGTTCTCCATACCGATATTTTACTTCCATATTCCTTAAGGAATGGAAGTATGGTGATGGCAAAAAAAATCGTGTTCGAGATTATTGCAGATTCTGATTCTACTACACTCAAAACATGAAAAAAAGTCGTTTTCCGAAAAGTGTCTGTGTGTGTGTCTGTCTGTCTGTCTATCTGTCTGTCTGTCTGTGTGTCTGTGTGTCTGTAGATTTTTTTTCTATGGCAAACGATAACAGCCGCAAATTGAAACAGAATCAACTACTCTTTTGCATACAGCCCTGAATTGTAGAGTTCTAAAGACCTGTCCTTTTTAATGAAGATCGGTTAAGGGAAAGGGGTAGTTTACCGGCAACGGTTTTTTATCAAGGGTAATTTTTTTCTATGGTAAACGATAACAGCCGCAAATTCAAACAGAATCAAATGATGTTTTGTATACTGACCTGAATTGTAGAGTTCTCAAGACCTTTTGGTTTTGGTGAAAATCGGTTAAGGGAAAGGGGTAGTTTACCGGCAACGTTTTATGTTTTAAAAGGGTATTTTCTATGGCAAACGATAAGTGCCGCAAATTCAAACAGAATCAAATAATTTTTTGCATACAGCCCTGATTTGCAGAGTACACGCGACCTATTGTTTTTGGTGAAGATCGGTTGAGGGAAAGGGGTAGTTTACCAGTAACGTTTTATGTTTTAACAAGGGTATTTCTTATGGCAAACGATAACAGCCGCAAATACAAACATAATCAAATAAAGTTTTGCATACTGCTCTGAGTTGTCGAGTTCTCAAGTTTCTTTGTTTTTGGTGAAGATCGGTTAAGGGAAAGGGGTAGTTTACCTGCAACGGTTTTTTTTAAATCAAGGGTAATTGTTTTCTATGGCAAACGATAACAGCCGCAAATTCACACAGAATCAACTACTCTTTTGCATACTGCCCTGAGTTGAAGAGTTCTCAAGATCTGTTGTTTTTGGTGAAGATCGGTTAAGGGAAAGGGGTAGTTTACCAGCAACGTTTTATGTTTTAACAAAGGTATTTTATATGGCAAACGATAACAGCCGCAAATTCAAACATAATGAAATAATGTTTTGCATACTGTCCTGAATTGTAGAGTTCTCAAGACCATTTGGTTTTGGTGAAGATCGGTTAAGGGAAAGGGGTAGTTTACCTGCAACGTTTTATGTTTTAAAAGGAAATTTCCTATGGCAAACGATAAGATCCGCAAATTGAAACAGAATCAAATGATTATTTGCATGCAGGCCTGAATTGTAGAGTTCTCAAGACCTATTGATTTTTGTGAAGATCGGTTAAGGGAAAGGGGTAGTTTACCGGCTACGTTTTATGTTTAAAAAGGGGTTTTATATAGCAAACGATAAGAGTCGCAAATTCAAACAGAATCAAATCATTTTTTGCATACAGCCCTGGTCTGTAGAGTACTCACGATCTATTGTTTTTGGTGAAGATCGGTTGAGGGAAAGGGGTCGTTTACCGGCAACGTTTTTTTTTTAAATCAAGGGTAATTGTTTTCTATGGCAAACGATAACAGCCGCAAATTCAAACAGAATCAACTACTCTTTCGCATACATCCCTGAATTGTAGAGTTCTCAAGATCTATTGTTTTTGGTGAAGATCGGTTAAGGGAAAGGGGTAGTTTACCGGCAACGTTTTATGTTTTAAAAGGGTATTTCCTATGGCAAACGATAAGAGCCGCAAATTCAAACAGAATCAAATACGTTTTTGCATACAGCCCTGATTTCGTGAGTACTAAAGTCCTGTTGTTTTCGCTGAAGATCGTTTAAGGGGAAGGGGTAGTTTACCGGCCACGTTTTTTGTTTTATCAAGGGTATTTTGTATGGCAAACGATAACAGCCGCAAATTCAAACAAAATCATATAATATTTTACATACAGCCCTGAAATATAGAGTTCTCCACACCTGTGGTTTATGGTGAAGATCGGTTGAGGGAAAGTGGTAGTTTACCGGCAACGGTTTTTTTTAAATCAAGGGTAATTGTTTTCTATGGCAAACGATAACAGCCGCAAATTCAAACAGAATCAACTACTCTTTTGCATACAGCCCTGACGTGTAGAGTTCTCAATATCTGTTGATTTTGGTAAAGATCGGTTAATGGGAAGGGGTAGTTTACCTGCAACGTTTTATGTTTTAAAAGGGTATTTTATATGGCAAACGATAACAGCCGCAAATACAAACATAATCAAATAATGTTTTGCATACTGCCCTGAATTGTAGAGTTCTCAAGACCTTTTGTTTTTGGTGAAGATCGGCTGAGGGTAAGGGGTAGTTTACCAGCAACGTTTTATGTTTTAAAAGGGTATTTTCTATGGCAAACGATAAGAGCCGCAAATTGAAACAGAATCAAATGATTATTTGCATGCAGTCCTGAATTGTAGAGTTCTCAAGACCTATTGATTTTGGTGAAGATCGGTTAAGGGAATGGGGTAGTTTACCGGCTACGTTTTATGTTTTAAAAGGGGATTTTTTATAGCAAACGATAAGAGTCGCAAATTCAAACAGAATCAAATCATTTTTTGCATACAGCCCTGGTCTGTAGAGTACTCACGATCTATTGTTTTTGGTGAAGATCGGTTGAGGGAAAGGGGTAGTTTACCGGCAACGGTTTTTTTTAAAATCAAGGGTAATTGTTTTCTATGGCAAACGATAACAGCCGCAAATTCAAACAGAATCAACTACACTTTTGCATACTGCTCTGAGTTGTCGAGTTCTCAAAATTCTTTGTTTTTGGTGAAGATCGGTTAAGGGAAAGGGGTAGTTTACCAGCAACGTTTTATGTTTTACAAGGGTATTTTCTATGGCAAACGATAAGAGCCGCAAATTCGAACAGAATCAAATACGTTTTTGCATACAGCCCTGATTTCTTGAGTACTAAAGTCCTATTGTTTTTTCTGAAGATCGTTTAAGGGAAAGGGGTAGTTTACCAGTAACGGTTTTTTTTTAATAAAGGGTATTTTGTATGGTAAACGATAACAGCCGCAAATTGAAACAGAATCAACTACTCTTTTGCATACAGCCCTGAATTGTAGAGTTCTCAGGACCTGTCGTTTTTAATGAAGATCGGTTAATGGAAAGGGGTAGTTTACCGGCAACGGTTTTTTATCAAGGGTAATTTTTTTCTATGGTAAACGATAACAGCCGCAAATTCAAACAGAATCAAATGATGTTTTGTATACTGCCCTGAATTGTAGAGTTCTCAACACCTTTTGGTTTTGCTGAAAATCGGTTAATGGTATTTTTTTTTGACTAACGATAACTGCCGTAAATTAAAAGAGAATCAACTAATGTTTTGCATACAGCACTGAATTGTAGAGTTCTCATGGTCGTTTGATTTTGGTAAAGATCGGTTAAGGGAAAGGGGTAGTTTACCTGCAACGTTTTATGTTTGAAAAGGGTATTTCCTATGGCAAACGATAACAGCCGCAAATACAAACATAATCAAATAATTTTTTGCATACAGCCCGGTTTTGCAGAGTTCTCGCGACCTATTGTTTTTGGTGAAGATCGGTTGAGGGAAAGGGGTAGTTTACCGGCAACGGTTTTTTTTAAAATCAAGGGTAATTGTTTTCTATGGCAAACGATAACAGCCGCAAATTCAAACAGAATCAACTACACTTTTGCATACTGCTCTGAGTTGTCGAGTTCTCAAAATTCTTTGTTTTTGGTGAAGATCGGTTAAGGGAAAGGGGTAGTTTACCAGCAACGGTTTTTTTTAAATCAAGGGTAATTGTTTTCTATGGCAAACGATAACAGCCGCAAATTCAAACAGAATCAACTACTCTTTTGCATACAGCCCTGAATTGAAGAGTTCTCAAGATCTGTTGTTTTTGGTGAAGATCGGTTAAGGGAAAGGAGTAGTTTACCTGCAACGTTTTATGTTTTACAAGGGTATTTTCTATGGCAAACGATAAGAGCCGCAAATTCGAACAGAATCAAATACGTTTTTGCATACAGCCCTGATTTCTTGAGTACTAAAGTCCTATTGTTTTTGCTGAAGATCGTTTAAGGGAAAGGGGTAGTTTACCAGCAACGGTTTTTTTTTAATCAAGGGTATTTTGTATGGCAAACGATAACAGCCGCAAATTGAAACAGAATCAACTACTCTTTTGTATACAGCCCTGAATTGTAGAGTTCTCAAGACCTGTCGTTTTTAATGAAGATCGGTTAAGGGAAAGGGGTAGTTTACCTGCAACGGGTTTTTTTAAATCAAGGGTAATTGTTTTCTATGGTAAACGATAACAGCCGCAAATTCAAACAGAATCAACTACTCTTTTGCATACAACCCTGATTTGAAAAGTTCTCATGATCTGTTTTTTTTGGTGAAGATCGGTTAAGGGAAAGGGGTAGTTTACCGGCAACGTTTTATGTTTTAAAAGGGTATTTTCTATGGCAAACGATAAGAGCCGCAAATTCGAACAGAATCAAATACGTTTTTGCATACAGCCCTGATTTCTTGAGTACTAAAGTCCTATTGTTTTTGCTGAAGATCGTTTAAGGGAAAGGGGTAGTTTACCAGCAACGGTTTTTTTTTAATCAAGGGTATTTTGTATGGCAAACGATAACAGCCGCAAATTGAAACAGAATCAACTACTCTTTTGCATACAGCCCTGAATTGTAGAGTTCTCAAGACCTGTCGTTTTTAATGAAGATCGGTTAAGGGAAAGGGGTAGTTTACCAGCAACGGTTTTTTTTAAATCAAGGGTAATTGTTTTCTATGGTAAACGATAACAGCCGCAAATTCAAACAGAATCAACTACTCTTTTGCATACAACCCTGATTTGAAAAGTTCTCATGATCTGTTTTTTTTGGTGAAGATCGGTTAAGGGAAAGGGGTAGTTTACCGGCAACGTTTTATGTTTTAAAAGGGTATTTTCTATGGCAAACGATAAGAGCCGCAAATTCGAACAGAATCAAATACGTTTTTGCATACAGGCCTGATTTCTTGAGTACTAAAGTCCTATTGTTTTTGCTGAAGATCGTTTAAGGGAAAGGGGTAGTTTACCAGCAACGGTTTTTTTTTAATCAAGGGTATTTTGTATGGCAAACGATAACAGCCGCAAATTGAAACAGAATCAACTACTCTTTTGCATACAGCCCTGAATTGAAAAGTTCTCATGATCTGTTGTTTTTTGTGAAGATCGGTTAAGGGAAAGGGGTAGTTTACCGGCAACGTTTTATGTTTTAAAAGGGTATTTCCTATGGCAAACGATAAGAGCCGCAAATTCAAACAGAATCAAATACGTTTTTGCATACAGCCCTGATTTCGTGAGTACTAAAGTCCTATTGTTTTCGCTGAAGATCGTTTAAGGGGAAGGGGTAGTTTACCGGCCACGTTTCTTGTTTTATCAAGGGTATTTTGTATGGCAAACGATAACAGCCGCAAATTCAAACAAAATCATATAATATTTTACAGACAGCCCTGAATTGTAGAGTTCTCAAGACCTATCGTTTTTGGTGAAGATCGGTTAAGGGAAAGGGGTAGTTTACCTGCAACGGTTTTTTATCAAGGGTAATTTTACTTCCATATTCCTTAAGGAATGGAAGTATGGTGATGGCAAAAAAAATCGTGTTCGAGATTATTGCAGATTCTGATTCTACTACACTCAAAACATGAAAAAAAGTCGTTTTCCGAAAAGTGTCTGTGTGTCTGTCTGTCTGTGTGTCTGTGTGTCTGTGTGTCTGTGTGTCTGTCTGTCTGTAGATTTTTTTTCTATGGCAAACGATAACTGCCGCAAATTCAAACAGAATCAAATAATTTTTT